>BGPT01000937.1:139155-151655 GCA_003297045.1 Symbiodinium sp. clade C Y103 | reverse complement strand
TACTTTTTGAGTATACAGAGTGTACAATCAGCCATCGGCAGTTCATCTTTTTCGACCCAATGAAGTGCGATGCCCAGCCTCAATATGACCCCTGTCAGCTGCTGCTCTGACAAAAAACTGAGGTTTACATCTTTGCATCGCTTTTGATCTACACCGTTTCCATGCTGATTCTTGCCATTCCAGCCTCCCCCACAGCCACAATGATGCGAACGGCCAATGTCTTTGCATCCTTAGGTGCGCCATGCCATGTGGTACGGCCATATGTTCAAACATGTGTTGGTGAACTTGGTCCAAGGGTGGCCCGGTGCATGTCAGATCCTGCTGCTCTTACTTTTGTTCTTTTGGTCCTGGTGTGGGGTGTGAAAGACCAGACCGTTTGATACTGTTTGGGCATATTAAATCAGCTTGTGTTTATGAGAAGTCTGAGAAGTTGTTTGAAGGATTTGGAGAGGTCAATTCCGAAATCATCCTAAAACATTGGTAGCAGAAGGCATTTTCGACAGTTTCGGATTGCCACTGCTGTTTTTTTTTCTACCAGGGTCCGACCGTATCTCCTTGCTGCTTCAACAACACAGCGTTGAAACCACCAAGCAGTCCATGTTGCCCCCAACACAGCAGCATATCTTCATTTATGGTTGCTTTTGTATCCATACACTATCCATTTACATCAATTTATAATGATATATCCCCTGATATATCCTAAGATTCCATTAAAATCCATATGATAGATGAGATCATTGGATTTCTTGGGTTAGAAAGAACCCTTTTCTTTGGTGTTATCTCCCCTAGCATAGTTAAAATATTTTCATTCCATGCATTTATACCTATAGTCATATCCCATGCAGGTAAATATCCCATAGAAATCCCATATAAAACCCCTTATCATATCCCATGGCCTCATTCGGGATGCGCACAGGTTACGGTGGTTTGCTGGGCATCGTGCCACCTGCCTTGCGCATCACCTTTGGCACCCAGCACTTGGGGAAGCTCTGGGCGGAAAAGCTCGGTGAATGGTTAGTGAATGGGAATTATGTGGGATATGAATGACATCTTCATGGGATTTCTTTGATGTTTCATGACAATTGGGATTCAACACCAACAAAGAGAGTGTCAAAACATGGGGACATAGTGGGGATAGAATGTGGAAAACGATGATCTACAACCTCTGGTAATTTAACGGCTTGCCGTGGAAAATGGATGAACATGGCCTGTTTAATTCGATGATTTACCTATTTAAACCATGGATGAATCAACCATGGTGAATGATTGGGGAATGGCTGGTGCTGGTGCATTGGTCATTCGTGGTGAATGGTGATGAATTTGTTGGTGATGAATTTGTGCCATCCTGCCTTTGTTTTAAGAAAGTGCAGGTGGTACCTTCGACAAGTCTTGCTTGGTACCCTGTGAATCTGGTGAATAGTTGGTCAATGGGTCATGCTTGCGCCATGATCATAGAGCGGAGATGTTCTACAAAACATTTGAATC
This sequence comes from Symbiodinium sp. clade C Y103, assembly GCA_003297045.1. Classification (NCBI taxonomy): domain Eukaryota; class Dinophyceae; order Suessiales; family Symbiodiniaceae; genus Cladocopium; species Cladocopium sp. clade C. Next base: position 150,170 of record BGPT01000937.1, on the reverse strand, counting down.
CTCTACGAAGCGCAAACAAACCCCAGCAGGAGAAAGTCTGAGTTTTAGATTTTAAGTGATCGCTGGATTTTAGATGATTACTATACCATATTGTGTCCTACACTGCGCTGATTCAAAATGGGAGGAAGCCAATGGACATGGATTTCCACTAGGTCACGTTTGTTTTCAACTACCATCCAGCAATCAAACATGGCCATGGAAAATCCATGAAAATCCCCTATGAATGGAAGCTTGTTCATGGGAACATCATCTATAAATGGTGGATTCTCCATTGCCATGTTTGATGACTGGAGGGTATATATATATATATACCCTATATATATATATATGTATAGGGTACATAAAGCGCAAAAAATCCTGGGTTTGCACGTGGCCTGGGTTTGAATGCTCAGGATGATCTACGGTCTTCTGTATCCTGGCGTTTCTTTGGAGGGGGCGCCCAGATGTCCAGATGATGAACAGCTATTCAAAGCTCCTGCATGCTGAAGATTTATCGTTTTCAATGATGTTCATAATATTTTCAAATTTACAACCATCTATATACAACACAATCGTTGATTTCAAGAGATTGTCATTGTTGCAGTAAAGTTGGATATTCGACTTGTCTGTATACATGTGGCACCTTCCTCCAGGAATCGTCCAGGGTTTGATAGAGGGAAGATCCCAGAGAATGATACATTCAGATGTTGCAAGGTTGTGACCCATAAATCCATAAGGAGTTAGCTAAGTTGGTCGAGAACTAGATCAAGTAGACTAAAGTTGGTGATAATTTATCTCTATAGTTACCCTACATAGCTGTGGAAAATCACCATTTTCTATGGGAATATCCACTATAAATGGCCATTTTCAGTAGCTATGTTAGTTTACCAGAGGGTAGATGGGCAATGAAGCAACTTGGCAAGCTCGGGGGCACCACGGGCCATGGGACGGAATGGTTTGCCTACATGGTTTGGTATGGTACCCAGAATTGGCTGAAAAGAAAATCTGCAGGAACCCAAGTCATATAAGAAAATAAACATGGAAAAACCATGGTTTCGGGTTTTATGGTTTCATATTTTCTCTAAAGCCAATTCATTGATATCAGTTCGTGTTGGACTTGTTGTATGAGGATGTCCCACCTCGGCAGATCTGTGTTTGTTTCACAATTGGCTACTAAATCGCTGTTTTTTATCTTCTGGGAAACTAACATAGCTAGGGAAAATTGCCCCTTAGGTACATGAATTTTACCTATAACAAATGGTGATGTTCCATAGTTATGTTGGAGGGTGAGTGACCATGTACCCCGTTAAATTGCAACTTTTGGAGGTACCCCCTATTTTTCCATAAACCCATTGCCTATAGTTGCTGGTTCTATCACATTAGATCCCCATGACATTTCCAGTAAATCCATTCAAATCCCGTTCTTTCAAGGAGGAAATGCGGGTAAACAGTGGAACATGTTTCTCCAGGAAAGTTTAGCCATATTTTCCAGGATCACCCCCGACACATATATATGTACCCTCCTATTGTTTGGACAAACTCGTCTCTAAGGTATGTGGGCGTGGCCATTTTCGAGCCTCTGTGGAGCCTCCTCTTCCAAAAGACGGATGGCTGTGTGGGCGTGCAATGCTACCACCTGTACACCAGGACTTGGGGGAATGCGGACGGGTCACATCCAAGCAGGGTAGGTGGTGCACACGTAGATTATATTTTTTGCACATATTAGGTCCATGTTTTATCATTTTATTGCATCTGTGTGGATAGTAATGGTCGGTTTCAAATATATGTATATAATGTCTACATTTCCAAGGGTTGCCCCAAAGTCACTTGTTTTGAAATGAAACTGCTGTACCAGATCTGAACATGTGCGGCTTCCAGGCATCACACCGAATGCAGCGACAAAAAACACCAATGATGTTTTAATTGTTGCGGTGATTCATTGGTATGTTCCAAACCATGGTGCTGGCCAGGAAAGGTTGGGGGGTTCCTGGAGTTGTTACTGCAATTCTTCCTCAATCTAGCGATGAAAGAATGACAAGCTCTCGTTTATGTCTTTCTTTTTTCTCGATGGACGCAGAAAAAGGGCGTCAACCACGCACTACGAGTACAAATAAATAATAATAATATCAAATTGATAATGTTAAATTCCAATTTCTGCCGTGTCACTTCCATCCCTTCGCGTCCAGTTGCCGATACATCGTGGAACAGGCTCGGCATATAATAAAATATACGTCCTTTGGTTCCTTAAATATAGCAGTACCAAGGAAGCACAGGATATCACTTTGGTTTTGCAAGACAAATCAGTGGAAAAATCCGCGAGCTGGTCAAGCCTCACTTGGTACTGTTGGGGTGTTGTGGCCTTGTTTTTGACATGTGGAGATGGTCCATAAATTCGTGGACTTCAAGGAGGTTTTTGACATTTTCGCAATCAATGAACATATCATTTGCACTCTCTCCCTCTCTCTCTCTTTCTCTTAGTATCTCTCAGTATGTATGCATGTAAATATATATATATATATATACGTATACGATATACGGTATACACGTATTTGCGCACACATCATCACACATCTATGATTTTCCTCCGCAGTCTTATATCACAATAAAATACAATAAATAAGTATAGTTTAAACATGCGGATGTGTTTACATGCAGACGCATGAATAAAAGATACAAACAAGGTTCCTAAAACGTATATTATATGCATCAAGCAGGATGGTTGATCGAGAATGAGCTGCTTCTCCCCAGGAGCAGCGCTTGCGCCTTGTTGATCACGCTCCTTGCCACCTGGGCAGTGCTGAGAAGTCAACAGATGCGCGGAAGCCGCGAAGCCTTGTTGCAGTGCGATGGCAATCTTCCGCAAAGTGGTGCCCCTTAGTTGGCCAAGTTTTAGTGGCACTAGCCATAACATCATCAAACATCATGTACCTTGCAGTTTCTAGATTAAAAGTTGATTGATTGTCCGTCGAAGTATATAAGCATAGTTATAACTTGTAGCATGCTGTAAAGAAGTATAGTCAGCATGAACCAAAGGTTAAGCTGGTTATGAGCCAACTTAGCTAGGGGGCACCACCTTGCAGATTTGCAGGGTGCAACGCCCTAAGGTTATGAACCCGAGAGAAGTTGGAAATGGATAGCTGAAGTCACCTGAATATCAGACCCCAAAAATATATGAAAACATGTTCCATTCGTGGTGTTTGCTTCAGGATTTTCAAGGAACCCACTGCCGAAAACAGAACGATTTCCATCATCGGATCATCGATTCTAAGGGGGTCCTGTTGTTTTTTTTTGGCTCGAACGTATGAATACCAGCGCCACGGCAAGGGGTGGATGCCAGCAGCGTCGGGCAAAGGCATGAAGGAAGAAGACAACCCCACTGGATTGATCCACTGAAAGATGAAGTCTATGCCAAGTTCATGGTTAAGATTCGGCCTCAGTGGTGGTTGCTGTCGGATAAAAAAACACCTACTAAAGTCTGATTTTTTTGGGGTCAGCTGGGGGGCTTGGCTGAATGGCGATGAATCTAATCTGATTTGGCAATTGAAACCCATGCCTGTCCCATGTTCCATGCGTAAATCATTGTAAAGCATCATAAATCTACATCGTTGAGATTCCACCATGCACGGGAAATTGTCCATGTTGAGAAGATGCAGATACATATGTACACATAGATTCAGCAACAGTATTTTCAGGAATCCCATATTTCACTATTTTTCCCTGAATGTCACAGTGAATGTCAGCATAGGAAGAAGTATGGCTTCCCGGAGATTTTACCTTCAACCAATCCAACATGATCCATGGTTTTGAAAGTTCGCGTCACTGGCGTCCATCAAAACTGGCGTGTCTCGGGCCCGGCCTGGGGACCCAGGTCGATTTAAGGGAAATCTTGGAGGAAACCCGTAAGCTTTTGGATTTTGGCCGTCCAAATGTCAGGAGTCTTCTCAAGATGTATCGTTGAGTTTCCATGGGTTTCCTTGATATTTTTCCCTGAATACCCGTTCTGGGCACTCTATATGTTAGCACCTGGTTGGTGGTTTCCGTTTTGAATGTCCCATCCTCAAATTGGATGATGCACCTCAAGTAGCGAGCATCCTGATTGTTCTCTTGCCCCCATGGTTGACAGCATATACCGACCCGGAGATGAATGTTTGAATATAGCATGGTAGAGCTATGATACACACATAATTAATCCCACATTTGGGGTTGCATAGGGCATCCAGCTGCTGTCGGTTAAAGCCACCAACCAGCCACATTTTGCATATTATCTGGAACTTCAGTGAGGGCTTGTGGCAAGCTGCTCCCTTGAGGAAGGCTGACGTGTTCTTCGTTGCATTTAAGGTACACCCTCAAACTTCGAATATGGAACCCCGAAACAACGGTAAAAAGTTGACCATGTTCTTTTTCTTCAACGTTTTTTCTAAGATGAGCTCCATGATATGTTTGATGTTGAATTCTGGTCATTTTGCTGCCTTGTTTGGTTCGACGCGTCCCTTCGTCACCGATTTAATGTCCAGATTGGCCAGACACCGCTGCCACTTGGGTTGCTGCTATACTTGGCCTCTTGCCTCGCTGAAAGGAGCGCCATTCCTCAACCGGGGGGAATGGGGTGACTAACCCAACAGACCTGGCCCTGGGGTAAACCAACATGTGAAAAACCTATAGACACCAAGGAAAATGATCTACAAATACTAGCTTTTCAACATCATTCAACATCTATGTTAGTTTGCAGGAGGGTACTTGCTCAAGAACCAACTTGCAAGGATTATGGCCCCAGCCAGGTTGATGGGGCCTAATCATTGAAATGAACCGTCTGCAACACTGATTGCGAACGTATCTAATTATATATATATATATATATACACATACATATCTAAATAGTCCAATTTTTTTGGTTTGGGGGTAATGGTGATATCATGTCATACCCCTAGACCCTCCAAGTACCTGGAAAAATGTGGTTTTACCAATCTACTCATTATTCTGGGGCTTCAACCAATTTTTCTAGGTACTGAGAGGGTCTACGTATCCAACTGAGTGCTGGGGGCCTGGACAGCCGCTGTTGATCTTGTGGCTCCAAGCCTGTCCCACCCCTCGAAGAGGGGCCGGATCTCGTGGCAGGAGCTGGCTGAAATGTATCTATGACTCAAGATCATGGGGAGAAAAAAATAATCCCAATCACCAAGACCTTTTTTTCTCGATTTTGGTGGGTTTTCTGGCACCAAGTTGATTTTGGATGTGATTTTGAGTGGAAAGATTCCTTAGACCTATCCATCCCTAGTCGGAAGGAGTATTCCAATTGATCTTCCAATAGGCCTGAGACTATGAACCTGGTTTATGCTGGCATGGATGTGATCCTGATGGGCAATTACAGCTTGAATGAACGATTTTTCACACTTAGTGCTTTCTATTGCAGCAAGGCAAGGCTGTTGAACAATTTTGAACAGCATTAGCGACAATTGCAGCTAATGCAGCTAATGCCAGCCATGACGCTAGGAACATAGATCAGCAATTTTTTTTCGCCATTGGCTTTGGCATCCTTTCCTTGGCCATGTGTCCGTGATGCCCCGCGGCTATGTGCGGGAGATCTCCTACAGCCCCCGCAACAAATGTGGCCTGCGCCGCAGCCATCCGCAGCAAGGACCAGCCACTGCCAGCGGCGCGGGAGGGCCCTGGGCTGCTGCGGGGCTCATTGCGCAACCCGAGAAGCGGCAATATCTGCCAGCTGTGCGGGCTGGAGATGGGAAGGCATCAGACGGTTGGGTTCTTTGTCCACGCCCATGCTGGTCGGTATATTTACTTCATGGCCAAAAAAAAGAGAGACAGATTGAGATGAAGAGACAGATAGATCGGTAGGTGGATAGACGATGATAGATCTGTACGTAATTATATTTCACCGGCATCAATGGCTTGCAATATGTGTGTACTAATATATATATATATATAACTATATATATATAACTCTCTCTCTCTCTCTCTCTATATATATATATACATACATGCACCACATACATTCTTCATACATCCAAGTAAAATTCATGTTTGATACATACATATATATAATAAAACAATATATGATAAGATATGTATATGAATGAATAAGTAATATATATATATATACATAAATTTATATATGCAGGCTGCAGGTATATGTGTTCATATTGAGTGCGATAATTAAAATTATACTATGTGTATATATATATATATATATTCACATTCACATGCATGGACACAATACTCAACAGATACATACACGACAATTGACTCGCAGCAAAAAGGAGGCACCCCTGCGGCCGACTGCAGGTGGTCCATTTGACTGCTTCCACACGACAGCCAAAGCGCTGGGAGACGCAAGTTCGCTTTGAAAAACCCCATGACAAGTTGAGGGAGCATCTTGGCACTGCAGAGTACGGTCCATAGCACTGCATTGTGGTAGACATTTTAGTATATCCTTGTTCTTTCATGCAGGAACACAGAAGTTGCGGGAAAACCCGGGTTGCAAAACATGGGCTCGGTTAATGCCCCAACCCACGGTTTGCATGCACCATCAACATCAGTAAGACTAAATCATTTGTTCACCTCAATTTTTCTGATCCTTGGCCACTTTATCAGGTCAGACAATGAACAATATCAAACACATATCATCATATATCTTCCAATCATTCCAAACCAAGAAATCCAACGGCGGGAAGAATGCTGCACGGCTTCATGGGTAGGATTTGGCCAATTCAACTTGAATTGACTGTTTTTTTTTCCCGTTTTGGAGGGTGGCAGCTGCCGACATTTGCCGACTACAAGTTCAACCAAGCAATGATGTGATCCACATGATATATCATGATATTTGTTTTTCCCTTGTCAAGCGCACTTCTCATTCTGCAAAAGGTGGGGCTCCCGCGAGCGCGACGAAGTTCGTGAAAGCAAAGAGGTGGGGAAATTGATGGGCTGTACTGGGGGGTCAGTTACGTTTACACACACACACTGTCACACACACGCATATATACATATATATATATATATACATATATTGACATATAAATATGTGTATATGTATATATATATTTATTTATTTAAGTGTATACATATATATATATATATATACTGTATATACATATGCATAATTGGTTAACATAGCACCTCAGGCTGATTTCATCGTCCCAAACCTTGACGTCAAACGTGTCAAGGGGTCCTTCCACGAGACGGTTTCAACTGGATTTGTCTGAAAATGTTGGGAACATTGGGAAATCTCCTCAAACTTTGAGCGGTGTATCATCATTTTCCCTATTGACATTTAAAACAATGCTATGTATTTCCCAATTGCTCTGACCAAACCCGGATTCTTCGAACCATCCATTTCCACCAGGTGGCTCATCCCAACTTCATCGATTCCGTGGGATTTATAGGGACCCCCAATGATGGGACCGAAAATTCCAATAATTGTCCCGGAGTATTGTGGTTTCTTACGGGAGTAGTACGGGCCATGAGCCCAGGGGTCCCTATAAATTTCAGAGAGAGAGGGAGAGAGAGAGGAGAAGTGTAGTTGCAACTCCAGTAGTTGTAAATAGTTGTAATTCCCTATCATTTTCACAGTAAATTCCACTTGTGCATGGTTCCTATCAGTGGGATGACCCACTGGCAGGAGCAGCGCTCACCTGCGAGCCCGCAGCTGTCCCACCAGCAGAGTCTTGTGCCAAGACGCAGGAGCCCCTCTGGTCATGGCTTGGGACCATCAGAAGTTGAAGATGGGATTGTAAACTAGGGTAAACATACCAAGAGATGTGGAACCCCCAAGGTTTCCCTAGAAAAATTATCTACAAATGGTTTGTTTTCCACATCTACGTTATTTTACAGGATTTTACAGGAGTGTACCCATCAAACATGGTGATTTATTGGGATTTTATTGTGGCATCTATTGGCATCTCTATATATAATTATTGGCAAATATGGAAAGCATCGGACGGTAGTGCCTCAGTTATGTTTGTTGGTCTATGACCCCATCAAAAACCACTTCGAGGTATCTACAATGAACCCTATTTATCTTAGATATGGAAATAGACAATACCTGGACCAACTTAGCTATAAATAACCAACTGAGGCACCACCTTACCATCATTCACGTTCTTGTTTCGAATGATTTATTTCAAAGGGAAGCGACAGAGCCACATTTCAATGGGGACTCGGGACTACCTGAAGTCCTGCGGTTGTGGGCTCGCAACAGCCAAGCCATAGCCATTCCATTCTCATTACCATTTCGCTTGTGTGGACAGATTTACTTATCCAGATCCATTCTATATACATATGTAGACATATTATCTTAGGATCAAGGACGTAAACAGTTAAATCAAACAACTGAAGTGGAAATTGTCTCAGCCTAGGTACTGAAATTACAGAACATGGGTTTCCAATTGAGGGACCTGAAACTAATCAATCTCAAGTGCTGACCATTTGAGCATAATCTAAGCCACCCCAAACCGCCAGTGATCATTGATTCATTGGATTGGTTCTGATGGGAAATACCCGACATAGTTACAGGATCGCCCTACAACTGGTACCAAAAAAAAAGGAACACATGGTTACTTTAAACTGTAGAGTTTCCCAATGAAACCCTATTGATCTACCTTGATCCTCAGGAGCATCCAAGCACTGGAACAGCTTCGCTCAGACCTGCTGAGTAACCCTACTTCAGCCCCTGCGCGGCGCTACCGAGGATCTACCAGCCACTTGGATCATTGGGATATGCACATTAGAAATGGATGCTGCCTCATATGATGTTTGTTCAGTAGATCAATTGTTGGGATTCTGGTGATTGTACCATATACATCCATATAATACAGTGTACAATACCTTCTATATCCTTCTATGAGATGGCTTTGAAAAGTCTATTTACCCACTTCTACTTGTAGGGGGCACGTTGTACGAATTGGGCAAGATATGGCGGCAACGGTCCACGATGGTCGACGATGATGGTGCGCATGGAACATGATCCGCAGCACTGTTTCATATTCGCGAATGGAGCAGTATTGTATGATTCACCGATGGGTTTGCCACATTGTTTGTTCTGGTTCGTGGTGTTTCAGAACTCACAGAAATCAATAAACCATAGCCCCTGCTTTGAGGTGTGTGGGACACCATCCAAAGCAATGCAAACCAACAGTGCGTGATTTGGTTGCAGAAAGAGAGGCTGCTGATAGTGACACTGATAGTGAGTAAACCTTGGCGGCCTTGGCGGGGATGGGACCCTCATGAGTTTCAATCAGGTCCCCAAAAAGGCAAGTGGTAGCGATTGATTGGTGGCAACTTGAAAAAGTGCAAGATGCGTCTCAAGACTGCTGACTCAATACTCCTCCGCAGGATTCTGTGCTTAACGGCATTGCGGCTTGAGTTCACATCAGCATCTCACAGAAAGAAAATAAATAAACATGATGCCAAGAACACAGTGACCACCCGTGCCCAGGGTTGTCATAATTGCCCCTCTTGGATTATCTACCACTGATTGCGTTTTGTTCACTGAGGTGCAACTCATAAGGGCCCACATATATTCTTCCCTTCAGATCCGTGAAAGTGATGGGTTCCTACCATTCATCCATGAGCTTCTCAACTGTTCCAAATGTCCCTTGATCCAATGGGATTTCATCATGTTTATATATATATATTTATCATCCAGACAAGTTGGCTCTTCCAAGATTTTTACCAGTTTTACTATGACATACTATGACCAATAAACAGCCAACGTTGGCTTCCCACGCTTCCGTGGCCAGGTCAAGATGCGCAGGATCCTCGAGGCGGAGTCGCACTCCGCGCCGGTGCCGAGCATCGAGAACTTGCTGCGGGAGCGGCCCCCTGCCGAAGATCCATCCAGGCGGCGGAGCTGGGGGTTTTCTTGAGGAATTGCACCAGCAAACCAAAAAATCCCAAAAATGGATGGTTTATGATGGAAAATCCCAATCTAAAATGGATGATTTGGGGGTACCCCTATTTTAGGAAACCTCCATGTAGAGACTTTTCAAGAAAAAAGAATGTGGAGGTGGGCGAAATCTTTGAGTGGTGGCGATATAGTAACCACATGAAAATCACCGCAGCTCATTTGTTTTGGAGGCTGCTTTTATCTTTGCAAGGGGCACCCTGGACCACCATGAGCGTTCCATCCCAGTTTTCTCGGAGTTTAGCCACCAGCGCCAAGAGGCCTTTGTACCTCACGGCGGTGGTGCTGCTGTACATCTCACCCTGCAACCCCCTCAACATGGAGCATATCCTGATGCTAAGGCCACCAGGGCCAGTTGGAGTGGTCTAATCCAACCTCGCAACAGAACATTTGTTTTTTTTCAAATCGGAAAATCATTGCAGGCAGTGGACAGTGTGCTTCTTTTAACTCACCAAGGAGGACATGGAAGCTTCATTTCGTATGTTCAGTGTGATTTTATTCCAGGATTGGTGAAGAGGACCTGCATATTGAGGTGGTATGTACCAGACCAGATGTGTTACCTGCAGATTTTCCCTTAAACAAAGCCATTGAGAGAGATATGGGATCTGCAAGATAGCAGGACCTCAGGGACTGCCCTGGATTCGCAGACTCAGGTTAAAGATATGTTATGGTATTTGTATTCCAGTAGTTCCCGCACGAGGCGGGGCGGAAGTTGCCTTTTGGATATACTATAAGACCTTTTTCATCTATAGAACTTGCTTGCACCGTGCGTGAGCCAGGNGTCCACACTTCACACTTCAAACTTCACACTTCACCATCCACACTGCACACTTCAAACTTCACACTGCACACTTCAAACTTCACACTGCACACTTCGCACCCCACACTTCACACTTCACGGTGCACACTTCACGCTGCACTCTGCACACTCCACACTTCACACTTCGCTCTGCACTCTTCACACCCCACACTTCACACTCAAAACTTCACGCTCAAAACTTCACACGTCACACTCCACACTCCCCACTCCCCACTTCACACTTCACACTTCACTTTTCACACTGCACACTTCAAACTTCACACTGCACACTTCAAACTTCACACTGCACACTTCACACTGCAC
>BGPT01000937.1:102074-122954 GCA_003297045.1 Symbiodinium sp. clade C Y103 | reverse complement strand
TAGCAAAACCGAGTCTGAAACAGTCTGAAACAGCTCTGAAACGGTCAAAACGTCTATTTTCCGTGCCCTAGCCCAACTACTATTATTTATACTGCTACCACCGCTGCTGCTGCTGCTNGCTGCTGCTTCAGCTGCTGCTACGGCTGCTGCAGCTGCTACTGCTACTGTTACTACTGCTACTGGTACTGGTACTGCTACTGCTACTGCTGCTGCTACTCCTACTGCTACTGCTACTGGTACTGCTGCTACTACTACTACTACTNGTACTGGTACTGCTACTGCTACTGCTGCTGCTACTCCTACTGCTACTGCTACTGGTACTGCTGCTACTACTACTACTACTACTTCTACTACTACTACTATTACTACTACTACTACTACTACTACTACTACTACTATTATTGCTACTACTACCACTACTACCACTACTACTACTACTACTACTACTACTACTACTATTACTACTACTAGGACTACTACTAGGACTACTACTAGGACCACTACTAGTACTAGTACTCGTATTCGTACTAGTACTAGTACTAGTACTATCTCTTCGGCTAGCTCAGACAGCTTGGCATGCTGTTAAGTATGAAAAATGCTTAAAACCACAGCCGCGCAAGACCGCGCAAGGGCGAAGCGCAAGGACTTGAATCAGGTGAAAATCTAACAAGGATTTCGAACAACCCCCATATATATATTTATAACAATGCATATACGGTATCATATATTGTGTAGTTGTTTTAACTGTACATATAGTATCTTATGCAGATCTGGAGTAGATAGAATCTGGAATGTTCACAAAAAATCCCATCTTGGTAGTGGTTAGATATCAAATTTCTACAATTATTCCATCTACTTTAGGATGATTCTACGTAAGTATACTTGGGGATACAGTTGCACCAATAAGTGGTTATGTAATCATACTTATAGGGGTTATGTCCCAATTTATGGTGGTTAAAATCCCATAGTTTCCATATTTATAAACATCAAATAACCCCTGGCCTGCACCTCGTTGCAAGTTGGATAGATATCCCATTAAGTTGATTTAAGTTGGATAGTTATACCCCACTAAACCCCATCAAGTCTCATTAAAGTGCCATTACATCCCAATAAGTCCCGATAAACTTCCATTGAAGTCTCGTTAAAATCCCATTAAAATCCCATTAAATCCGAATGAATCACCATTGATGTGCAAATCTATCAACATCCTCCGGAAGTCTTTGCCCACCTCTGATGCCAGGACAGCCCTGTTACCTCCAGAGGGGTCCGAGGGAAGTCCGTCCTGCTTTGACCAGTCTGTGCAGCAGTGCCCTGCTTTTGAAGTGAGGATTTCACTAGGAACAAATGCCGATTTCTACAGGATTTATGGTAAGCCCGCAGGGTTTGGTCACGTTTTTATTATATATATATATATAATGATTTATTGATGGGCAAGATGTTGGACTTTGCCAACAGAAAGAGGTACGAATCACTTCAACAACATTCAACAACACTTTGGACCATCTTGGACCCAGAGACTTTGCTGTTTTTTCAACTTGTTGGCCATGCCTTTTTGTTCGGGGTTGACCTCGAAGATGCTTGGAACGAACCATCCCACTTTCTGGCTGGATCCCTCAGGCTGAACAGCCTGGGAGATGAGAGACTTGGGCAGATTTCATGCAGGGAGATGGTACATTTGGGCTCAACTTATTATCTGGTTATTCGAGAGTTTGCTATGGAATATGGATGAACATTGCCCATTTATGAATGATAAAATTGATGATTTAGCATTTCAAATTCTAAAAAGGGTGACGTTCCAGTTCGCAAATCGTTAAATAAGCGGTCTGCTGGTGAAATTCAATGAGTAGCAATCAAGAACCATCAAGAAACCGTCAATGAACCCATAACCATTAATAATCATCAAACAGCATCAGCATATACGTATATGTGTGTGTCAGTATCCATCAATGGCCACCTGACTCACTGTTGCTTCCCGATCTCCGCCGAATCTTGGGTACCCAGGAAACATTTCAAGTCGGCGCGCCGCGCTAGCTTGCTGGATGTCTGGCAGGCCGGTTTCTGAAGAAACGGCCACGGCCGGGACTGGTACGTGGTGGTGAACGTATCCCACCTACAGGAAATGTATATAGCTGGGGATGTTCCAGTCATATGTTTTTTCTGGATTTACTTTAAATTGGCTGTTATCATACATTGTCCATTCACAGGATGGAGCTTCTCCATTTTGATATCATTCATCCAGATAGATTCAGTGCCGTGTTAACATTGTCAATTGCACAGTGAAAGGGGAAAGGTGAAGAATCAAAAAGAGGGAGATTCTACCACCCAAGATAGGGTTGAACGGTTCAAAGCAAGATCTAGGGCCTAGGGTAAGTTTGATTTGGTGTTTTGGAGGTTCTTATCAAATTGTTGTGAGGCTGGGAATGTTGAAGATGTTCCTTTTCTGTCGGACATGCTGCAACATTTTTAGGGAGGAGGCTTGCAAGGGAAAAAAACAACAAAACCAACCATGAACCAACCATGAAGCCAGGGGTCAGCATGGTACTTGGTGGATGCTGAGCTTTTCCAGTGATGGCTATGTTGGTTTAGTTTTACCATGTTTCACCCCATTAACTAGTTCGTGATATTCCCAGGAGGTGTGGGGGTGCAGCACAGAGCGAGTCTTAGTCAATTCTTCAGTGACGCAGACGAAGATGGTCACGATGGGGTCGACCGTGCCTTGGATCCTGCAGGCTGGAGTCGACTCATGGCCTCTCGCCTTGCATCTGCTGGGACTTCGCGACGCTAAGCCTCCGCCTTTTTGAACAGCTTCCCCCTTCGGATGAAGCATACCGGCTTGACTCCTAGTCGTTTACAACCCACCATCGCCTCAGTGGTTGACAGCCTTGTGCGGAATCTGGCATGTGGGCAGCTCCCTGAAAGCCCACAATCATCCCCGACTGTCGGATATTTGTTGAGGTGATATAGTTTCACCACCAACCCAGTGACTGAATTTGATGATTTCGCGACAGACTTGTCCCTCCGAGCTGGCTAGCCCACCAAGCACCACATGTTAGGATTGGAGTTGCTCGCTTTCGTCCTCCCATTGGATGGCTAGGGATTTCCATCAAAGATTGGGGTTTCACCAACCAGATATTGGGGAAGTAAGCATTAAAAAAATGGGGGGTCGTGAACCATGTGTGATGGGTAATTCAGTACTGACAAGAATTGTTTGCCATGTCTGGGGGCCATGCACACTTGGGCCATCCTCCCGATCCTGGAAGTGGTGGGAATGGAATCTTCCAAGCAGATTTGACTGTCCAAAAAAATGGTTTCATTCCCGAGGAGTAAATCATTGGATTGGTTGAAGGGAAAATCTACAGGAAACCATGGTATTTACCATCAAATATGGGGTTTTCCTGCAAATTTTCGCTTAAAACCAATCCAATGAGTAAATCATTTCTCCAGGATTGCTCTTGGAAACCTATTCGCCACGCTTTTGCTACACTGTCAGGCTCAAGTCTACTGGCGCCAGATCTTTTCTGGCTGGGATGATTGGGTGCTTTGGCTTTGCTCGTGAGATTGCCGGTTTTGAGGGAATGATCTGGATATATAACTAACATAGATGGGTTACATATATAACTAGCTAGGGAAAACATTTCATGGTAGTTGACACATCTATGTAGCTAATGTTGTTTAATCCATCTATTTCATACATGGTATTTAATGGGATATAGCCGGATATAGTGATATGTATACCTCGACATAGTTCACCAAGACCGTCTTGATCACGCTCCGGGCCAAGTTTAACGGGCTTGATGGCACTGGGTTTGCCACATGGTTAAGGGTGCTTCTGATCCCATATTTTTTACAGCCAGATGTCCCCAAAGTGTTTCACCTCCTATGTTTAAAGTTCCGTCCTTGTTTGGATGGATTGCAACCATACACTTCGTTGTTTAGCCTTGTTGGGATTATTATATAGATGAATGATGAATGAACACTAAACTAGTCAAACTATGTTCAACTGGTAGCAGGGGACCAACTTGTCCCATCAAGTTGTCCCCACGTTCTGAACGATCAACCCCTCGAGTTTTCCCTTATTTGTTTAAGCTCGATTCAAGCCACTGATTTTGCCCAATTGTTAAGCAATCTATTTTCAAACTGTGACTGTTATGAACTACTGGTAACCACTTACCAGGTAGTTATTAGCCAGTTTAATTCATGACTCCTTGATTAAATCCACATTCCATGGTGCTTAAACCATGTCAAACCATCAAGTTTTCCCAATGGCCATACTCTTCAAACTTCCACATGAAAGAAATTCCCAGGTTTGTTGAAACCCCTGAAGGGTGGTCCCCTTTGAGTTGTGTTTGTTGGTTTGCAATCTTCATAAACTGGTTGGATACAACCCCCTAGTCAACCATGAAATTGGAGCTATGTTCACCAACTTGGCTAGTCAACCGGGGCACTACCCTGCACCTAGTGAGTGGTTCATAAGCCTGGTGATCGCGAGTCCCCATTGGATTATCCCATGTATGTTCTTGATTCACCCTGGTTGATGTAGGAGAATCATTGTCATAGCTACAGCTACATATACCTGGAAATCACCATAAATCCACCAAAGATATCAATCACCATCAAGTAGTCCCTATGGAAGCCCCTATTTAAGTCGGTTCTTTATAGTTCTTATTCCAACTGGTTGAAACCCCCATATCTCCATGTATCGCGGATTATCCCATCTATAGGTGAACTACCTATGCTTATGAACCACAAACACTTTCTCCGTGGGATGATCCTCCAAATAGTGATTGCCCCATTACATTCCATGATACCTTCTGGTAAACTAACATAGCTATGGAAAATCACCATTTTAAGAGGTAAATCCACTATTTCAATGGGCCATTTTCTATGTCGCAAACTGTTAGTTTACCAGAGAATAATCCATATCCATTCATATTCCCACTATACATCATTGGATTGGTTAATGGGAAAATTTTAACCGGAAACCTCTATATTTGATGGGAAAATCCATGGTTTCCGGTTAAAATTTTCCCTTAAACCAATCCAATGAATACACCCATGAAATCTCCACTAAATCCCCAGTTGTTTCCCCAGCCGCACCCCTCCAGGTGACCCGACTCCGCGTCGCCATGGCCGCCTTTGAAGGTCCCGAAGGCTGTGGCATCGAAGGCTTAGCGCCTTGACGCAAATGGTGTTGGCATATCAATGCGATGTTTATAGAAGTTTATGGGATTTAGTTGGGATTGAGTTGGGATTTAATTGAGATTTAATGGGATTTGATGTGGATTTAATGTGGATTTAATTGCCATGTTTGATTACTGGAGGGTAATCAACAAGACACGGACTCAACCGCCAAACATAGGGGTTATGTTATACTTCGGGAAAGGTTGCAGTTGGCGCCACCAAGTCGGACCTTGGGCCCCTGGATTTATGCAACTTTTTCCCACATTTCGTGCGGACTTGAGACCTGGAAGGTGAGCATTTTGCAAAGCTTTCGTCACAGATCACGACTTTTTTTGGATCCATGTGGTATCCCGGTATTCCGATCCCCATGTTTGGTGATTTTATTATCCTCATTACATACCTCTTGTGAATTCAGTTGTTGGGGGTAGCCAAACTAACCACAAAACGGCCCAGCCTGCGCCCCTGCGCTGCATGAACAAGGTAAAATCCCATGTCCAACGTGTGTCGGTGACAGCGGGTGCTTTGCACCTTTGTTTGCAACCAGGGCGGCCTGTGAGCCAAAGTCATGGTGATTTCTTGTGTGGTCAGCCTCCACTGGTTGCTTACTGGGACTGTTTATGGCATTGGGTTTAACCCAGTACCCGATAAAAGCCAACATTGAGGCTGTCTCCCGGCAGTGATTGTTCCTTTGTTAAATGTTCAAGTTGCTCATTCTTTGTTGAATATGACAAGCTGCATGATCATTAAAATTCCAGAGATCCTGCGTGTTTTCGAACTATGCGTGTTGGAATAGCTAGGTCCCACAGCGGGTTTGTCTAGGCCCAAAATGGCCATTTCAGGTACCTAAAGTAGAGGTACTATCCATAATGGCCTATGTAAGGGCGAAAATTTCAGCAAATATCCCCACAAATCATGGCCTGAAAAATGGTACCTCCAAATTCCCGCTGTATAGGAATCCAGTAAAATAGTCTTCTTGTAGAATCTTGCATGTAAATCCTGTTGCCTTCTCAATGGGAGGTAGTCCTAAAAGGTGGCCCTTGAGGTATCTAACTGCTAACTGTTGGTTTTGAATGGTCCATGAATGATGTATGAAATTCTATGAGCCAATCAGTTGGCGATGTGCCGTCGCAGCATTGTCTGGAGGGCGCAGACAAAATCAGTTGGCGGAGTTGTTTTTTCTTACTCGTTTTTTTAGTTCTGCTGAACTGATGGAGAAGGCCAAGGAGCGAGAATCAGAGAGAGAATCTCACTGATTCGCAGGTATATTTGCCATAAACTGCCATCACTTCGGGCTAGTTGTCATATGCCACAACAACTTTGGGGCACTACAATTCCTACTGTTTCAGTGCCTGCAGGGCTTGGTGATCACCCCAAGGTTCTGACGAACAAAACAGGCGTAAAGGAATATGCGAATAGGTTCCATAGCAACCTCCAAAAAGATAGAAAAGTAAAACAATGTAAATCCTACTCGAATGGGATAAATTGCAGTTCTATCTGTCTTTTTGGGGATTAGTAATTAATTACACTTGATGTGGCACAGTAGCTATACTTTGGAGACTGAATGTGCGCTTTAGACTTTGGAGAATTATCCCGGCAAATAATCCCAAATCCTCGCATGTGTATCCCAGAATTATCCCACCTCAATGTGAGACCCGGATAATATAATTGGGAAGCATCCCCTCACTGCCGGTGACAATCTGCTAGTAAGATGGTACTTTTCTCAGTTGTGCAGCCCAGGGCAATGGTTAATGAATCCCAATAAACCTCATAGATCATAGGTTTTTGCCAAATTCCGGGGTTACCCTCTGGTAAACGTTTACATAACTATGGAAAATTACCATTTTTAATAGGTAAATGAATTAAAGATGGGCCATTTTCCATAGCTATGTTAGTTTACCGGAGGGTATGGGGCGCCTCCCCTCGCCGAAAAGCCTCAGGGTCTATGGAGATTTGGAGATCCTTGGTGCGCCACATGGCTGTAGAGCAGGTCATTTCAAGGGTGGTGCCAGCCCCAAGTTAGGTGTGTTTGTAATTCCCCTTTCGGTAGCTTGATATGGGGGTTTCCTGAAATGGGGGTAATTACCCAAAAATGGATGGTTTATAGTGGAAAATCCTATTAAAATGGATGATTTGGGGGTATCCCTATTCTAGGAAACCTCCATATATCTACCATAAACATCCATAAACCATCAACTATAGATATACCCCCCTTGAACTTAAACGTGAAGTTGGAGTTATGTTCACCAACTAACGAACTGGGGCACCTCCTTTGTGTCATTTCTAGCATCAAAGCATCCGTGTTGGTGGCTTCATGGGATTTTTCACCCCCAAAATGACGCACCCCAAAATGATGGCAACATCCGACCACTGCTTGGCGGTTTCAAGATGTTTCAAGTGTGTTTCATTTCAAGCCAGTTTTTTTTGGGCGCATTGAACCAGAGAGCAAAGATGGAAAGATCACTGCAGTTGAAACCAATGTCAAGCTGGGATTAAGATCTAGCCTGGTTGATTGAAGAGATTAATTCGGGGATACCTCCAAACAGTGATGCCATTTGCTACTGGCCTACTGGAATGGTAAATGCCCTGATCAACAGCCCGTTTCGCCAAAGTTGTGAGGTCACCAGGGGGCACCATGCAACAATGGTGAATCACGAGGTATTCCAAAACGTGCTTCACTTTTTAGGGCTGATTGTGATTGATTTACCCTCTGGTAAACTAACATCACTATGGAAAATCACAATTTTTAATGGGAAAATCCACTATTTCTATGGCCATGTTCAATAGCTATGTTAAATTACCAGAGGGTACTGAATAATCCACAAATCCAGATGACAATTGTCTTTTGCATTTCTCCAACTCCCTTGGTGTTTTTGGGAGATGTCATCTCCATGGCGCCTGAAAACCCATCGCCAGCAACGAGGTTGCCTCACATCAGCAACGCCCGAAAATCGCCTGATCAGGAGAGCCAGAATGCTCGGGGGGTCTGGGGAGTTTCAAAGAGTCCTGGAAGGTGGTCCTTCTTGATGTTCGTTGGTCTACCTTGGAATACTATGCCTAGAATTGCAAGAAACCCACATAAGCTCTAGTTATATATATATACAGATACATATATATGTATACTGTATACTATAGCTATGCTCTCCAACTTAGATAAGGGAGACACCTTGTACGTCCAACATCAACATGTTCAAGTGAGCCATTCCAAATGCACCAGGGAGATGGTGGGGGGCGATGATTTGGAGGATAAGTTGGGTTTCCCAATTTGAGAACCCCCGCAAATTCCAATTTGGGGATGAGTCAACATTTAAGGTTCAGGAGGGACCACAGATTGGAATGTATAAGTTTAGCATTAACAATCCAATTATTGGGGTATCCAACTTTGACCTATATACATACCTATGCCTACATCCATTTTGATGATTGAATCCTTATTGATCGCAACTTCAAGGGTGTTACCGTATACTAGCTGGCATATTGGGGAGTATGAAGTAACCCAGAATGACATGTCTACCAACCAAAAAGGATGATAATGGAACGGGAAAACAAGGTTTTTGTCATGCTCAAGTACTCGCCTGATCCGAATTGAGCAGTATTCTGTTAATTTGGAGCCACCAAAACACTTTCATACGTTGTCTTGTACAGTGTTGAAGGTGTTGACGGCTCCCACTTGCTGGGGGAGGATGAGGGGACGCCTCAATCTCTGGCCCGGAATGATGAAATCACAATTGGGGATGAGGTCTAAATTACATAAACTACATTTGGATACATTTTCAGGGTGGCAAGCGTTCATGACCACTAGCAAATTGTTGGTTTCAATCAAAGTATCATGGACCCATTCCCAAGTTACACAGAAGAATGCTTGGATTCATGCTTTATACACTTGATAAAATATATAGTTACAAGGCAATATGTGTATTTGAATGTTATACAGGATTAACAAACCTGAATGTCCATTCGGTGGTTTGGAGGGAGCAAAGGAGCTACTATTGAATCGGAGTCAAGGAGGGACACATTGAGCCCTGCCCCCGAATTCAGTTTGTTGGTTTACCAGCCTAGTTAGAAATCGTTCGATATATCCACTAGAAACCCAACAGTTATCTCAGTCACAAACCAACTGAGCTAACTGTGATAGCTTCAAATCCCAATTGTTTGATGGGTGAAATCCCAGGTTTTTCATAGCGATTTACAGGGACCAACGGTTCTCTTAAAATCCTGCGAGGATGCGATCCTGGAGTTGGACCTCGCGTTCCTTGCAGGGTGGTACACCGGGTTCCGTTGGATTTGATGAACCTGAAAAAAATGGTGATTGATGTGTTTTTTTGGGATATTAACGAGGCATCATGGGATAATGTGGCCAATTTTATTCACCATCCCCAAGTGCACTGATATTAATCCAGGGTACGGTAGATACATATATGTAAATATATATATATATGTATAATATATTACTTGCTAATGCACAATTCAGATATCCTGCTGATTCAACGGGATATGCGGATATGTTACGCGATTTTATGACCAAGAAATAATTGTTCAACATTGCTGACATGATTGGATAAAGTTGACCGTGACGTCACGACATAAATGATGATTAGTATAGGGAAGCCTACCCTCGAGTGACCTTGTTTTAGTCCAGATTCAATGCATGGTTTTAAGATGCTCATTTCATCCAAAGAAGACCCAAAAAGGCGACAAAAAATATACTTGACACGTGACGGTTGGTTGATGACAAGAGGACCACCCAATAGATTGGTAGGATCATAATCCATCAGCTTCGGAGCCGCATGTTGCACATGGATTTTTCTTGGAGGATGTTCCAGTAGTCTCTTTCACAGTGTTCAATGAGAACATGAATTGGTAGGGCCAAGGAAAAGATAGATTTGAACTTTTGAACCAGAGAAATGAGGAGTTTCACATGCAATGCCGGTTTCATTTATCAACGTTTGGCTTGCCACTGGAGAAACAAGACATTCGAAGGTGGGTTTCCTGCACCATTTTCTACCAGAAACCCTAATGTCTTTGGACACAACTGTGGGTTTCCTGGAGGTTTTCTCATTTTCCCCCAAAAAAAGATGACCCAAGCAAGAGCTTTGATATGACGTAGCACTGCTAGGGCAGGGTGATAGCAAGGAAGAGCGAACCAGGCCAGCCAGATATTTCTCGGCACCAGTTTATCCCCAAGCAACGTTTCATGTGTCATACCCCTGGACCATTTCACACAGTACCTGGATGTGCGTCCCAGTTTCAGAGTGGGTTAAGCAATGAAATAACCCAGTCTGTGTATGGAATATCCATGAGTACCCCATGTAATTAGATTAGTGGGTCTTATCTGCGGGTTGTTGCCCACTTCCGACGTCTTCCCCTCAGTATGATGATATACCCCCCGGTAATCACACGTGGCAATTGAAAATGTCCAATTTATAGTGGATTTTCCAGCCAGCCCCGTTTAATGACGCCTAAGGCCTAAGGGTACCTTCAATCACCCAAGTTTTCTGACAACAATTCTGTATGATAGTCCAAAATATGCATTACTATCTGCATGATAGTTTTCATTGCTATCCCCAAGTTATCTCCAGTATGATGCCCTTACCCTCTGGTAAACTAACATAGCTATGGAAAATCACAATTTTTAATGGGAAAATCCACTATAAATATCTATAAATGGCAATTTTCAATAGCTATGTTTGTTTACCAGCGGCTAATGACACCATTTTTCTGCCTGAAATGCCACAAACCCGAGGCTACAGATGGAAATCGAAGCCTCTGTGGCCACCCTTTTCCTTCCGTCGCCGCCCATGATGTGACGATGTGACGGACAGAGCAACGGGGCGGCGACAAAAAAAAACGGGCGGTCACACGCCCGTCTCCCATGGACCGCGGGGTAAACCAACAGTCGGATGTGGGAAACCCATCATTTTGTAGCGAAGTGATTTAGTTTCATGGTGGGTAAACTCCACATCGAAGTGTTGGTTTGTAGGAGAGTACCTAATGACTTAGCCCTTTTTGGGGTTCTGAGGTTTTTTCAAGCATATACACAACATACCGTCAAAAAGGGTTTGTCATTCATTTCCCGCATTACTTGGGGTATCTGATGTGCATGGGCAAGGGCATTCCCGCGGGATGCTCTTGAGGAAGGTGGCTCAGAATCTGCTGAACTTTACAGGATCTTACTTTAAGATACTTTAAGTATCCAGCACTGGTTGAGTTGAACTGCCCATGTGTTCCTTGCGTCAAGGATTTGATGGGAAACACTTTGATTTCATATGGTTTCCCCATGATTGACTTGGCTAAATCCTGTCAAAACCACCACTTGCAGTTGATGTTTTGAAGTATAGTAACTCCCAAAAAGATGCAGAACATGTTAAGTTTGCGGAAAAATGCTTTAAATCGTACTAGTGCATTATATTTCAATATATTATTTCATATGTTTCTGCATCTTTTTGATGGGTTAAAATTGAATTCCCCAGTTTTGTTATATACAGGAGGCCCCCAAGAGTAGTAAATTGGTTCATAGCCTCATTTAACTTAATATATACACAGTATAAACCATGAGTTCCAATTATAGTATACTTATATATAAACAAACAAAAACCTATCCTGAATCACCACTAAGTTTGTTGAGTCCCATATTTTGTTTCTGGCGAAGTGAATTTCCAGCCTCCCCTTCCGACAGGATGTCCCTGAAACCCTTCTTGGAAGTGCGGTTCTAGTTCTAAGTGGATATATAACCATAGTTACAGGATGTCATAGGGGTTATATCCCAACTTATGGGGGTTCAAATTCCCATGGTTACAGCAATGGGTAAAAATATCCCCGTGACATTTCCTTTGCCATCCCATTAAATCATCAAAACCGCATTTTTTTCATGGTCAAAATAAAATCCCATTCACATCCCATAATTGTTGAGGCTTATTCCGGTTGAAATTCCCGTGGTTGTATCATAGTTATATATACCCTCCAGTATATTTAACATAGCCATGGAAAATGGCCCATTTATAGATGATATTCCCACTAAAACCTCCATTTATAGGGGATTTTCCATGGCTATGTTAGTCATAACTCATAACCAGAGGGTATATATCATTTTTTTTCACCTCTGGCATGCACAAAGAGGCACCTCCAAGTTGGGAACGGCTGCAGGTCTGATTGCCGGCACCTTAGCTGCTTGGGCTCTACTCACGTGGCGCCTCTTTGACGTGGCCTGGCTGTAGCAGGGGGGGGGGGGAAATGACGGGGATGGTGAAAAAAGGCTGAGTTGGTGGGAATTTCCATGGGATTCAAGGTGTTTGAATGGTGATCTAGTAGGACTTAATGGGACTTAATGTGATGACAAATATGATTTCATCATACTTGAGAGGGATTGAATATGATTGAATGTCTTTTTGCGAGTGAATTCTGCAACTGCCATGCTGAGGGGACCGGAGAGCTCAGGGCTTTCGCAATGTGGCAAGCCAATAAATACCATACACAAATCATTTGGCACAGCCACAACCAATTGGGTCTCTTCAAACACATTGTTAATTCACATGACATTGATTTGCCCAGATGTTTTTTTTCCTGAGAGAAACCACACTTGGAGGTGCATCCCATGGTTTTTGTGGGCTAAGCATGTGTTGTAAGCACAGTTATTGAAGGAATATCCCAGGTTCACGGGCTGTCTGTAGGTTATATGTATTTGGGTGAAACAAGGCATTCCATGGCTTGTAAATTGGTTATGCCACATATAAGGGGCTATGTCACATATACATGGCTAAACGAACTATGGCCACGAGCCAGCTAGAAAAGTGAAGTGACCGTCCAAGTATCAAGTGTAGGCTCTAAGATGTCACATATTTTTTATGCGTTAAACATTTAAGATCCAAGATGCGTTCGGATCCGCGCCTCCACGTGTTGTTTCAGCGTTCAGGACACGAAGACTGGGCTGATCGTTGGTGTAGGGACTCCCGACGGCCGGAAAATTTTTGTTTGGTCTGGATGGATTGCGGCCATAGGGGTTTTCAGTTGGGGTGAGTTTGATGGCTAGAACTATGGGATTTTTACTTCCACCACTTGGGATATGGGGCCACTACAACTAATACAACCCACTTATTCGTGGAACTGCCATTCCAAGTGCAGATCTAGATTTTTGTCCTGTTTTTGGGGTTTGGTGGATTGTTATACTAAGTATAGACTAAAACGAACACTAAACCTGAAAATCTAGCAGGGGATCGACAAAACAACCAAGTGGTGAATCGTGGTTTGAGCTTGTTATGGGGTATGAAAAGCACTCAGTTCAGGTTTCCCAGTACTTTACATTACATCAACACTTTCATGTGGGGTGACTTTACAGTTTGCTGATTTTTTCCAGCAGTTCTGTGAATTGTTTTGACATCAATTCACACATAAAAGTGGGATTTGCGGGGATCATGAGAGGATGATGGGATATTGCCAATGATTTCCTCACATCAATCTTGGTGAACAGGGATTCCCAGGATGGATTATGAAAATCCATGAAAATCCCCAATGTCAATGTATTGGCTAGCACAACCCACTATAATCATCAAGGGACCAGCTTTGGGATCAGTGTTCATCCAGTTCCTGCTGCAGCCATCTTTTCTTCGAAATCCGACTGGGAAACTGCACAATTGCATGAAGATTTTCCGGAATGGGATCCCATTTATATTGGTAGTCAGAATTGGGATTAATATAGGCCAACCCAAACGAAAATTGTACGAATGACAATGGGGGGCAAAGATTCTCAATGGCGTAGCCACCCCACTGAGTGAGTGTTTGCTCTTCAATTATTTTTTTGGTGAATCATCACAAATCTAGCTGTGGCAGCAACTGAGTTGCCGCATTCGTTATGGAGCCAGAAAGCGAAAGGTGCAAATTGATCAGTGAGGCTCAGGAGGTTGCAGGGCTGCCAGTAAGCAACAGTGAGGAGTGTGTCCAAACCTTGCAACTGAATGTGTCATTGCCCAGCGGCCAGTGTGCAGCTCTATCCCTTCCGCTCGGTGCTACCGTTTTGGATTTGAAAACGGCCGCTGAGCAGTCGTTGGAGCAAGCTTTCCTCAGGCTTGCTGCGCCGGACGGGCGCTTTTTGGACCCAACGGAATCTCTTCGAGCTTCCGGGCTTCAAAGTGGAGACCATGTCACTGCTGTTGCACAGCAGGTCAAAGTATCTGCAACAGATGGTGCGATGGTTTTGTGGAGTGTTGGAGGGGACCAAGTTATTGCATCAGGCGATGCACGTAGAGGAGGTTGCACCGCAGCGGTCCAAGACCAGCTCAGAAGTGTTCAGAAGATTCAGGCCACAGCTGGGGCTTTTGCTGCGATGTTGGCAACTGGCAGCGTTGTGACGTGGGGCAGTCCAGATGAAGGTGGTGACAGCACTGAAGTCAAGGATCAGCTCTTGAATGTGCAGCAGATTCACGCCACACGCTCCGCTTTTGCTGCAATTTTGGCAGATGGTCGTGTTGTGACGTGGGGTTGTCCGGGCAGTGGTGGGGTGGGGACAGCACTGAAGTCAAGGATCAGCTCAGGAATGTGCAGCAGATTCACGCCACACGCTTTGCTTTTGCTGCTATTTTGGCAGATGGTAGTGTTGTGACGTGGGGTTGTCCGGGCAGTGGTGGGGACAGCACCAGAGTCAAGGATCAGCTCAGGAATGTGCAGCAGATCCATGCAACAGACCTCGCTTTTGATGCAGTTCTGGCAGATGGTACTGTGGTGAAGTGGGGCAGTCAGGGTGATATGTACGACCCCCAAGGAATTTGGGATAGTATGATCAGATTTTTATAATGTAGAAACAGACCTGCTGTGCCCATCAGAGGTTCCATGTTTGCCATTGGCAGCGGCGTGTGCAGCACCTCACCCTTTAGACGCCTTTTCAAGTGGCATTGCGGCATACCAAAAAAGGGGCCACGGCTGCTACGGGTGATTTTCAGTGTCTTGAACAGATATCTGCCGGCCCAAAACCTATCTTAGATTTGGGGAGTCGTAAACGAAAAATATCTTCCCAGTCGATTCCACTCTTGTGGTGGATCAACGAAAATTGAGACATCCAAGATATTCACCTTGCTGGTGGTGTCCAAGAGTTTTTGGACGTGGGAAATCCCCATGAATACTTAGAACGAGCTCACTGGGACGTCAGGGTAGATGGTTTACACATGGGTAGCAATAACAACATGATCCTATTTCAGTTCAATGAATTATATTATATTACATTTTATTGAATTATTGTCATGTACCTCAACGATAGGCATCAAGTGATCAACCAACCATTCGCTTCTGCATCGGCTTGTGATTTCCAGGACATAAACTGCGTCGACGGGACCGGGTTGTTTAGGACAGCGCAATCTCTTGCCATAAATGGGAAAACATGTATACCCTCTGGTAAACTAACACAACTATGGAAAATCACCTTTTTTCATGAGAAAATCAACTATTTCTATGGCCATTTTCTATGTCGCTATGTTAGTTTACCAGAGGGTATCTTATTAACCAACTTTACATTTGATTAATAGTAAGCATTTCAAGATAATAAGAATTAAAGTTGATTATACAGTACAACAGATTTGTTTCACCAACGAAACATCGGATTTTCGGGGGGCCACCTTTGGGGAATGTGGCCCACCATTCCGACAAGTTGTGTTGACCCCGGCATGATGCCATTGTTTCACCTAAGCTGGTTGATGGTTTTGAAGATTTTGCACATGTTGCCTGGGATGATATTGTAGGGTAACTTTTCTATGTTCTGAGTTGAAACCACCAAAATATATATTACCCTCTCGCAAGCAAATAATTGCAATGGAAACTCCAGAATTTGATGAGTTTCCCATTTCAATACTTTTCAATGCCTACACAAATTGTGGTTCTCCGGTTGCGCTGTTTGATTCGAGTAGGCGATCATCTTCCCAGCATTCTCCCATTGTCCCGATGAAATGTCATCCATTTTGGTGAGGTGATGACTGCGCTGGGGGGAACGCTGATCGAGGTGCGAAGGTGGAATCCCTATACTTAAATTGTAGATATGATATGATCTCAAAAAGGTCTAGTGAAGTTAGAGTTATGTTCATCAACGTTCGCGATAAAGGCTCACTTAGGCACCATCCTGCAGGATGTTCGTTCGATGATATTTACGAATATTTACGATATTTTAGGATTATTTGCCAAAGATATTTCCAGGTTTCCCATTGTTCTATCTATGAATTCGGGTTCCTCCAAGGTGAATTCGTGCATTTTGACCATTGGCAACGGAGGAACTGTTCGTACCCCAGCGCTAAGATTTTTTTTGAGGTAGAAAATCGAAGATTTGCCATGTGAATGGTGCAACTGGTTGGACAGTTGATTGTTTTGGGCTAGAAGAGATTGTGTGAACTGTGGGGATTCACCCAAAAAAACGGGATCATCGGCTAAATATTAGCGAATGAACATTGGCATTGCCAAGATATTCATGCGGAGCAGCTGGTGACTGGAATGCCATTTACAATATTTATAGACATGTTCATTTACATCATTTTACATCCATGTTTCAAGAATGAATCATGGCTTTATGTGTGACTAAGCCAATGCTTACCACTTCGCTGAAGACAAGATGATCCTCTCTAATCACATGTTCTGTTGCAAAAGCTTAATCATTTACAGTAATCAAATTGAATCAAATTGAGCCCCCTTGGAGGCACTTCTGTTTAAGCCTTGGGATATCTACACCAAGCAGCTTAAGTTGTTTGCAGACAGTGCTCGATACTTCGGCAGAGGGTTTTCAATGATAGAGACACCCACCTGCGCTTGAAAGAACCGGAGGGACATCTAGATATATCACAGTGTCACACATCACAATGATAGACATGTATCAGAAACTCCCTTGTATTGTTCAACCCCCAACGTTTGATTAAAGCGTGTTGGTTTTTCCCGCCCAAAAAAAAGGTACCTCTATTTTTGCTGTGAAGTGCCCTTCTTGTTGATAGTTGGTAGCGAAAAAAAACAAGTTTGATGGTTACCCTCTGGTAATTAAACGTAGCTATTGAAAATGGCAATTTATAGTGGATTTTCCCATTAAAAATTGTGATTTTCCATAGTTATGTTAGTTTACCAGAGGGTAAATCCTCACTTGGCTTCAGCATCTCTGGCAGATCTTTCTGATTAACGCGCCCTGGTGGGACTTGTACGCCTACACCCAGGCACGGTGGCTATGATAGACCAGGCGTGCTTCGTGCAACCTGTAGGTGAATCATAGCCACGTTTGGGGATAAACTCATCATGTTGTCTCGTGATTTGCCGAAGAATCAAATATGGCTTGCTGGAAAATCCGCATTTATAGATATTTTTTTGAAATCTTGAAGCATATTCGAATATTTAACCTCAATTTACTTCAGGGATTTTCCAGCCACGTTTGATGACACCAAAGGGTACCTCGTTCTCCCACTCGTGGAGGGTTGACGGATTGATGGAGTTGATGGATGAAGTCATTAGGTCCTACAAGGTGGTGCCCCAGTGAGCTAAATCGCGCTAAGTTGGTGAAGACAAGTTCAATTTCACAACTGGGTTTATGGTAGATATATCGAACTAGCTACGAACTGGTTAACCAAGATAGCCATCACTCGGGGGGAACCACTTCGTTGGAGATGTTTTCTTGGGACTAAAAATCTGGATGAATTTGATCATGACCTCGTGTCGTTTTCCAATGATGGGAATTGGATTTTGGGGATCCCCATAGCTGACCATACGCGTTCATCATATTTAACAGATGTTTTCAGGTGAATTTGAGCCATGTTCAGCCAGAAAAACACCTGGAACTATCAGTCTATTCAGTCTATTCCAACATGTCTCTGATGTAGCATGATGTAGCCATTTTTGTGGTCCGGGTCCTCAATCCATAGGGATTTACTGGGATTTTTCAATACTCCTGGATTGTTTGGATTTTCCACGGGGCGACCAGCATCTTGGATCGTATGATTTCAGTTGTACTCATCATGGCATGTCCCTGGAAAGATGATAGGAATGCCGCGTCATTGGCACAATTGAGTGGTTGACTTTCCATTCCTGCGAGATCGTTTTTGGTGTTCTTGTGCACTTGGCACACAAAAAATGTGCAAGGTGACTCAACCAATGGTTGAGTCATCAAGAGTCCCCCGCATGAGGTTTGATCCCCAAGGTCACTTGCCCCCATCCTCACTGGCTTCAGTCTTTGATCCTCATTGCTGGTAACTTAGTCCCGTTCCGTTGGAGGCCATAATTTTGGTAGCTTCCCACAAGTTGGCACTGCCACACCAGTGCGGAAATACAGCTTCTGAGTCCTTATGTTGGTTGAATTAATGTCAAGCTTTTTGCTCAATCCCCATGCAGCTATTTGTCCCCTGGCCAGTTGTGATCCGATTATAGGGCAAGACCTATAGAACTTCCACCTCCAAAGATGTTGCCATTGTTAACTAAGTGGTTGGTAACCCCTAATAAGTTGGCTATATTGGGATATATTGGGATATTAAAATCCTCCGTTTACTTCGATGAGTTTCCTGAACTAAACCTCCTTTTCCCAGCTGTAAACCTCCAGTGAGTTCGGGGATGACACCAGAAGGTACCCGAGTGATTCATCCCCATAGCCCCTGCCATCCGCTTAGCTCAGGCAGATTGGTTCGGAGTAGATAGCTGGACTGCCGATGGGAAGGGGATGGAGCTCAGATCTGTTGGAGCATTGCGACTCGTTTGCCATAGCCTTTGATTATTAGCATAGCCGTGGAACATGATCCTTATTTCTAGATGATTGATGATGATTTAATGTTTCTACAAATGCTGATTTTCCATAGCAAACTGTTCAAATATCAGAGGGGAAACACCACCACAGAAACCATGATTTAGTATTGGACCCCTGGATTTGGGGGCCCATATGGGAGGTATTTGATAACCATGGGATTAGACAACCCAGGATTTTCCGTCCTGAAAGTGGGATCCATATGTTTGAAAAAAAATCATCTCTTGTGATGGAACATGCACATAGATACAAATCCCAAGTTTGGGGTTGAACATGGGCGTGTTTGAACATCAAGGGTGTCATACTGGTCTAAATGCTTTCCGCGAGTGAAATTTCATGGTACTATGATGGTGGGCTGTGGTAGGTGAAATGATCGGGCTCAGATGGGGAGCTGGTTGGCTCAGTGGCATGGACTTCGATGCATGTGGCCAAGCCTGGGTAAAGCGGTATTCCAATTTGGCACATGAAGCCTGGGCTCATTCAGGCAGATTATTTTCCCTGTTTCATCTCTCTTAAACTAGTAGGTAGCTATGGAAACTTACTTCTGTACAGTAGCGGACCAACACTTAGAATATGAAACCGAAGTCAAAAGTAGTCTCCGAAGTCACCAGCCAACATGTTGAAAATCCACTCGAAGTGGACGCTNATATGAAACCGAAGTCAAAAGTAGTCTCCGAAGTCACCAGCCAACATGTTGAAAATCCACTCGAAGTGGACGCTGCGGGGTGCACTTAGAATTTCCCGGATATATATATATATATATATGAAACCACACAAAAACCAATATAATATATATATATAATATATATGATATATATATATATTGTTGTTCAACTGTGCTGAACATGCTGTTTGTTGCTAGATTCTCTGCATGGAGGAACTATTGATCACGCTTTTCTGCTCCAGATTTCAGAAAACGACAATGTCTCCACTCAAGCCACTTCCGTACTGCATCACTGCAGATTTGATGAAACACAGTGCATTGAACATATGTTANCTGCTCCAGATTTCAGAAAACGACAATGTCTCCACTCAAGCCACTTCCGTACTGCATCACTGCAGATTTGATGAAACACAGTGCATTGAACATATGTTATACTACTGTAACACGCTTCATGGTGATTCATATGCTTTGACACCATATTCTAACTGCATAATCCTGCATGGCTGTGCANCAGTGCATTGAACATATGTTATACTACTGTAACACGCTTCATGGTGATTCATATGCTTTGACACCATATTCTAACTGCATAATCCTGCATGGCTGTGCAATATATTTACAATTTCATATCTGTGTGTTCGCAATGGTATATTTCGCATAATCCTAATGCATAGTCCTGCATAATCCTGCATAATGCATAATCCTGCATGGATGTGCAATATCTTTACAATTTCATATCTGTGTGNGTATATTTCGCATAATCCTAATGCATAGTCCTGCATAATCCTGCATAATGCATAATCCTGCATGGATGTGCAATATCTTTACAATTTCATATCTGTGTGTTCGCAATGGTATATTTCGCATAATCCTAATGCAAAATCCTACTGCATAATCCTGCATAAGGCATAATCCTGCATGGCTGTGCAATATCTTTACAATGTCATATCTGTGTGTTCGCAACAATGTATTTCGCAAAGTCCTAATGCATAATCCTTATGCAAAATCCTAATGCATATTCTAACTGCATAATCCTGCATGGCTGTGCACTATCTTTACAATCTCATATCTGTGTGTTCGCAACCGTATATTTCGCATAGTCCNAATCCTAATGCATATTCTAACTGCATAATCCTGCATGGCTGTGCACTATCTTTACAATCTCATATCTGTGTGTTCGCAACCGTATATTTCGCATAGTCCTAATGCATAGTCCTGCATAATCCTGCATATGGCATAATCCTGCATGGCTGTGCAATATCTTTACAATTTCATATCTGTGTGTTCGCAACGGTATATTTCGCAT
>BGPT01000937.1:87391-102056 GCA_003297045.1 Symbiodinium sp. clade C Y103 | reverse complement strand
TAATCCTAATGCATAATCCTAATGCATAATCCTGCATATGGCATAATCCTGCATGGCTGTGCAATATCTTTACAATTTCATATCTGTGTGTTCGCAACGAATATTTCGCATATGTTCTTGTATGTGGACATGTCGATATACAAGATTTTGTGTTTTCGAACGGTTCATATCTCTCCATATTCTATCTGTCCCTGTAAAANACAAGATTTTGTGTTTTCGAACGGTTCATATCTCTCCATATTCTATCTGTCCCTGTAAAATGATATTCTATCTCCATCATGTAGGAAAAAGGTTTTAGGGTTATTTTTGAAATTCTATCTGATACGTTTTTTTTTTGAATTCTAAGTGTGAGTCCATCACAGTACCTATTGAAAAGTTACAATTTTTCACATACTCAGGTTTGAATACCAGACAATAAAATCTCATTAAACAATATTCAATCCCAAAAAATCCCCATAAAATCATCATTTGAAACCCTTTTTTATGGATAAATTTTGTGATTTGCACAGCAGGATTCCATGGGTCTACTTCTGTGGGGCCCCGGCTGTGGGTTGCGTGTCACGGCTGGTACGGCTGAAACTAGAAAATAACAAGTGAAAAAAGAAATGAAATAACATAAATGAATGTAAATAATTATTGTGCTACCTATTAGAATCATATAAATATGCATACATATATGTATAATATATATATATATATTTACATAGATTATAATTTATATATATTATCGAAAAAATGTAATATTCAATATTATTGATATTTTCAGATTTTATGAGTTGAACACATTATTTAGATATATTCTTAATTTGCCTATAATTAGGTCAAAAACTACAATATGTATATGTATATATATATATATTTACACACACACACACATATATATATATACATACGGCAATTGACCTAAAGGTGCTTGTAAAGAGTTTTAATTGCGAAAGCCGTTCGTGTTGTGTTGGCAACCCTCGCGAAAGTTTCTTGTCGAGTGCGTGATAGTATTTTTTATTCGCAAAAATTTCGCGAAAATTTGACATGATGAACCATTATATTTCATCATTATATATATATATATATATTAGTATTAATTTGTAAAGGGCTATCACCCCCTGTCGCCCAGGGATCCGGCAGGAGAAGGGAGGTTCAGTCTATTGTGCGGCGCTATACTCCGGACATCTATTTTTCCCTGCATAGCTAGCAGCCGAGCTTCCAAGGGTGAGGCTTCGACACGGCCAAATATTATGGTCCTTGGACCTGCCACTGGCGAAATTTGAAATCCTAAGAAATAAATTCCAAATGCAGCAGCTAAGCTTCCAAAAAAGACGCCTTGCGAGAGCCAAGCACTAAGGCCCCTGGTGTTTGCTTTTAAATTTGTTTTGATAAGGATATTTTTGCGAAGGAGCGGGCGAGAATTAGAATAAAGATTGAAGAGGGCGGCTTAGGAAGCCTTGTAAAATCCTTCTTATGCTAATGAAA
The DNA here is from genome assembly GCA_003297045.1 of Symbiodinium sp. clade C Y103. Taxonomy (NCBI): domain Eukaryota; class Dinophyceae; order Suessiales; family Symbiodiniaceae; genus Cladocopium; species Cladocopium sp. clade C. The sequence continues at coordinate 100,586 of BGPT01000937.1, read as the reverse complement.
TTATTCTAGGATGGGGATTACTCAAGATTATATTTATTCTAAAATAATTTCAGAAATTTAATATATTGAATATATAATGATTATATATAAATTTTAATCTTTACTGAAATATTTTTTAAGAAATTATTTTGATGGGTAATTATTTGCTTAAAATAATTTGGAAAAAAATATTTCGAAATAATTTTGATTATTGATGATATTATATGATGGTGTGTGTTGAATTTCTTAGCGGTTGGATATGGAGGATAAAGAAATATTTTGACTAAATATATAGGGTTTAGATTATAATAAGTGTTTTGTACGGAGATTCCGAAGAGCAAAATATTTTTATTTTTTTGTTTAATTTATTTATTATGATATTTATCGAGGTTGGGAGAATATTATTAATTTTTTACTAGGTTTTGGAAATACTACTAGATTTTTATTATTTAATTTTAATTAATTTTTATTAGGTTTTATTATGCTTGCCCTAAATTTTCCCTAGTTTTTACTAGATTTTTCCTAAATTGGCTTTTGCAAGATTTTGAAAAATTCGTTAAATTTTCCCCAGGTTTTGACGGATTTATTTTTATATTTAATTTTACCACCAAAGCGGTTAAATTTCACTAAAATTAAGAAATTTATTTTTTTGGTTAAATTTTAAAATATAAAATTATATTTTAATAAATTTCATTTCATTAGCTCGTTACTAAATTTTTTAAAATTTTACCAAGTTTTTATCAGATTTTTATTAAATTTTCATTATATTTTCACCAAATTTTTATCAGGTTTGTATCAGGTTTGTATCAGGTTTTCCGCAATTTTTTGAAATTTCATCCGGTTTTTACCAGGTTTTCACCAGATTTTCTCCAAATGTTTCCCAAATTTTTCCTAATTTTTCATCAGGCTTTCACCAAGATTTCAATAATTCCATTTCCAAAAAAGATGTTTTTCCCTTTGATGTAATTATCAAAAACCTAAGAAGCGTTTTATTTATTCTCCCAAGAGCGCAAAACACTTTTTCGGGACCAAATATTAGTGGATCCCTGGAAAGCTTTCCGTAAATAATTTAACAATGGTGTGGCCCCGAGAAGTGTTTAGCTGTATTTAAGGCTTTGGTTAATAGTTACGCGAATATTAGATTTAAAAATTTTTGGGAGATCAGGTTTTAATATAATTCCAATTATTTTTCAAAATAATTGAAATAATTTAATTAAAGGGCTTTCTGATAACCTGTAACCTTCTAGTCTAGAGGGGTGTATTTAATTTATATTTTTAAAGCTATCTTTACATTAAAATATAATATTAACCATAATCTAAATTTCGTATAAGAAATTATCGGCTACCTTAACCAATTCTGTCATCCTAACATTTATTTTCCTGGTATTAAATTACGCAAACCAGCCGGGAAGCTAATTAAATATATTTACATATAAATTACCCATATCCACAACTTACTCATACACAACTTACTCACACACTTCACTTTATCAAGCAGGCGCGGCACTTATGGCACTTAATTGACTCTTATAATGCAGTTAATCCTGGGAAATGCCACTTTATTTTGTAAAGTAGGCGTAAGGCTTAAATACATGGAATTTCCTTTTGTATAATAGGTGTAATACTTGGCATTATAAAGCTTCGCCTTCTAGGGTAGGTCTAGCACTTATGTCATTCAGCTAGCTCTAATAACGCATTTGGCCACGGCGGACGCCGCCCCATTTTACGCGACAAACATAAAATTTAGCCATGCGGACTCCCTCTTTATATGGCAGACATAATATTTAGCAACAGGAACCTTTATTTTATATAATAGGTATGGTACTTATAACACTCAACTAAATTTTATAATTTATTTGGTCCTAACGAATACCGTCTTATTCTAGGTAATAAGTATAGTATTTAGTAATGTAGAGTTTCGTTTTATATGGTATATATGGTCTTTAAAAATTTCGAATTTTATTTTTCATAATAAATATAATATTTATTGTAACAAAATAAATTTTCTTTTTAAATAATAGGTATAATATTTATAACATTTAGCTAGCTCTTATAATATACTTAATCCTAGCGACCACCTCTTAGCACTTACCCATATGGATTTCCCCTTTATACGGTAGATATAATGTTCAGCGAAATCAATCTTCGCTTCAAGTAGCAATCGTAACGCTTATAATATTCAATTAGCTCTAATTCTAGTAACGCCGTTAACTCCCACTAACGTCGCCTTATTCTACGTAGCAAGCATAATACTCAAAAATGCGAACCGTCATATTATATAACATGCATAAAACTTACAAATATCGAGCTTTATTTTAGGTAGCAAGTATGGCACTTAAAAAAATAGATTTTTATTTTGTAAGATAAATGTCAATACTTCCCACTCCACACTCCACCCTCCACCCTTCACACTCTATACTTCATTCACACCCTACGCTCCACACTTGACACTCCACTCTCTACACTCCATACTTTGCACTCCACACTCTACACTCCACACTCTACACTTTACGCTCCACTCTCCACTCTCCACTGCCCAATCTCCACACTCTAGACTCCACCCTTCACACTCTACACTTTACAATCCACACTTTACACTCCGCACTCCACACTTTATAGTCCACACTTTACACTCCACATTTCACACTCCACACTCCACACTCTACACTTTACACTTCACACTCCACACTCTACACTCCACACTCTACACTCCAGGCTCCACACTCTACACTTTGCACTCCACACTTTACAATCCGCACTCTGAACTCCACACTCTACACTTTACGCTCCGCTCTCCACTCTCCACTCTCCACTCTCTACTCTCCACTCTCCACACTCTACACTCCAACCTTCACACTCTACACTTTACACTCCACACTCCACCCTTCACACTCTACACTTCATACCCTTCACTCCACACTTGACACTCCACTCTCCACACTCCACACTTTACACTCCACACTCTACACTCCAGTCTCTACACTCCTTTGCACTCCACACTTTACACTCCGCACTCTGAACTCCACACTCTACACTTTTTGCTCCAACCTCCACTCTCCACTCTCCACACTCTATACTCCAACCTTCGCACTCTACACTTTACACTCCACACTCCACACTTTACACTCCAGGCTCCACACTCCACACTCCATACTTTACACTCCAGGCTCCACACTCCACACTCCATACTTTACACTCCACACTCTACACTCCACACTTTACACTCCAGGCTCCACACTCCGCACTCCACACTTTACACTCCACACTCTACACTCCACACTCTACACTATACGCTCCACTCTCCACTCTCCACACTCTACACTCCACCCTCCACATTTTAAACTTCACACCCTACACTCCACACTTTACACTCCAGCCTCCACACTCCNCCACCCTCCACATTTTAAACTTCACACCCTACACTCCACACTTTACACTCCAGCCTCCACACTCCACACTCCACACTTTACACCCCACACTCTACACTTTACGCTCCACTCTCCACTCTCCACTCTCCACTCTCCACTCTCCACACTCTACACTCCAACCTTCACACTTTTACACTCCACACTCTACACTTTACACTTCACACTCCAAACTCTACACTCCACTCTCTACACTCCAGGCTCCACACTCTACACTTTGCACTCCACACTTCACACTCCGCACTCTGAACTCCACACTCTACACTTTTTGCTCCAACCTCCACTCTCCACACTCTACACTCCAACCTTCGCACTCTACACTTTACACTCCACACTCCACGCTTTACACTCCAGGCTCCACACTCCACACTCCATACTTTACACTCCAGGCTCCACACTCCACACTGCACACTTTACACTCCACACTCTACACTCCACACTCTACACTTTACGCTCCACTCTCCACTCTCCACACTCTACACTCCACCCTCCACATTTTAAACTTCACACCCTACACTCCACACTTTACACTCCAGCCTCCACACTCCNCCACCCTCCACATTTTAAACTTCACACCCTACACTCCACACTTTACACTCCAGCCTCCACACTCCACACTCCACACTTTACACCCCACACTCTACACTTAACGCTCCACTCTCCACTCTGCACTCTCCACACTCTACACTCCACCCTCAACACTTTACACTTCACACCCTACACTTCACACTTTACACTCCACTCTCCACTCTCCACATTTCACACTTCACAACCTCCCCCATCCACACTCTACAGTCTACGATGGTAGGGACACAGGGGGCGAATATACATGAATGTACAAGACTGTGGCAATATTTTTTCCTGCACAAGTGTTGATCGGTTCTGCATTCGGGTTCGGTGTCTGCATCTTGTTTTTTAATATATATTATATATTTTTTAAATATTTTTAAATCTATATTTCATTAATCAATATAATGAATATATTCTAAGAAAATTGTCAAAAAATAATGTTCATATCATTAAATTTATAAAATTATCTATTATAGTCAATATATCATAATCAAAATATAATTAACATATTGTATAAATATACAATAATATATTAATAAAAATTATATGTATATATATATATCCTTCAATTCGTGGTATAGGAGAAGCAACCAATTCCCAAATATAAAAAATGATCAGAATATTAATGAATACACCGGTATTCCCAATATGGTACAAATTCGTTGTATCTAAAGTGTTGTTTCAATTTTTAGCAGCGGCCCCGATAAGTAGCTCTCATCTTATAAGGTGTCATCTACATTTGGTGTTATGAGATAGTGTAAGTCCAATAGATTTGAAATTTAATATAATATGTTCTTTTTCCCTTTGGGCATTGATGTCATTTTGTGGGAATGGACCAGCTGTTCTTGCCTGGCAGGGTGCAGCGAAGGGTGCAGCCAAGATTGTGGTGAACATCAAAGGTGGAGGTTTGACACTCAAACATGTTCAAAGAACGCTTTTTATTCTACTGTGACGACATATGAATATTATATATATATATATTAATATAATATATAACATCTCTAAAATTAAGGGATTTTCCAGCCAGGTTGAATATACAGGGGGTTGTCTAAACATCTGAAACCGTCTGAAATCTCGAATTCCAATTCTTGCCCACCATGTCTATTCATGCTCCCTCTGAACAGATGTGGGGAATGAGACCAGCCATAGACTTTGGCCCATCCGCCATTTTAAGACACACCCATAGGGGGATAGCCCTATGTTGTTCTTCCGACTTAGTAGGCTATAACATGTTAGTTCATCTCAGTTATCATGGATTAAGTCTACATATCTCACGTATAACTGGGGTGAACTAATCCACTTCGGATTGTTGGGATGAGCCAAGTAGGGCACTTCTCTGTCACAGACATCCCTCTCGCCTGTCTTGCTATGGTGGTAGTAGTAGCGTTGCCTTGGCTTGGAGGAAAGGGCTTGTGCCATTTGAGCCTTTATGATGGGATGAATTTCATGGGAGTGGTTTCTGAATAAATCATAATAATCCACCAAGCTCATCATGTGTAACTCGTCCCCTACTCTTGGCGACGACTTCACCGATTCAACATGGTCAAATTCCAATGGCCTATGTTGGATTTACCGAAGGCTACCACCCAAATAGTCCTTCAGAACATGTTCATGCTTAATTTCTGGTCGGTTGGGTTGGTGTATCCTTCCATCTAAAAATAGCACACACTTAACCCATCAACCGCCTGCCATTCTAGGGTTTGTTACTCATCTGTATGTATATATATATATATAATTATGTATTTATATATATATATATGTATATATATATATATGTACGATCATGCAGATAGGTCCTCATGTGATATCCCCCGAGGCATTTCACACATTTAAGCCGCATGTCGGTGACTATATAATATGCTATAATATATAACACAATATATATATATATATATATTATCTATATATATTATAATATATGTATGTATAGGCATAGTACTGTAACCAGCAAAAAGAATCAAAGAGATAGACAAGTAATCTGTCAATAATATATCACTATTTCAGTTGGATTTTCCGATATGTCACTTCTATGTCTATTGGGAGTTACCCTCCAGTAAACATAACATAGATGTGGAAAGAACACTTGTGAAAGATGATTTTCGCTGGGAAACCATAGGTTTTCCAAATTGTTTGGTAAGTTTTACCTTGGGGTAAATGAGTGTAATCCCTTCCCCGAAAAATTACCAACAATATAACATTATTACTGGGTAAATTATAACAATTTCACTAACCTGAAATAAGTCTATACTAGGATAATTACCCCTTACTATCCATTCTTCCAGTGAGGTCGTAGTGAAGCGGTTCTAATTACATTAATAATACTAATTCACCATTCCCAAATGGTTGATTTATTCTTGTTTTACCCACATGGCTATGAGTCAAAACCCTGGTACCTTCTGTTCACCCAAAAATAGCTGGAAAATCCACGTTCATCCCACTAAAATTGACAATAATAGGTTGTGACCCATCCCCATATCAATACAAGGTGGTGCCCCCGATCGATAGCTAAGTTGGTTTATAACTAGGTTAACTATGGTTTATAGTAGATATATCCATAGTTAATGGGGGTTATAAACCAACTTAGCTATCTAGGGGGCACCACCTTGTATCACTGCCATAGCCATGTCTTCGGTCGAGCTACTTGGAACTGGACCAATGCTTCGTCCAACCGCTGGGCAGATTGGACTCGTCAGGCGCTGGACCCTGCAGCGTGGTTGATCCCCGAAGCAGAACCGGGTGAGAAAAACATGGAAAAACCCATGGGTGCTTAGTAGGGAATGGATGAATGGATGGGAATGGGATGATTATGAAAATGGTTATTATAGGTCATTCCCTCATTCCCTGCTAAGCACCAGTAAGACAAACCCATAAACATCGGGATTTCATGGGGACTAACCAACCAAGCTTTACAGAAGGGGCACCTTTTTTTTTTTGATTTCATATGATTTCATGCCATGTCACGGACGCTGGGATTTTAGCAGATGTTGGCGACATCTGGTTGCGAGAATCACCTGAATGCATGGAGCTCTGGCTTAGAAATGGATCACCAACACAAAAACACTCATATACATTTATATACCCCATCAACTTGGCCAAACATATATTTAAACAACTCAATGTACCATTCACTTTACGGTTTGCCCAGCGCGTGTTTTTTTCCGACTCACATCGCAATCTCCACGAGATATCTGAGTCCAATACAACCTTGAACTTCAAGTTCACCCGGCATTGACGGGTCATCAAATCCTGTACACTGTACGTTGAGCTCCCGCGTCCACAGGTAATAGCAGTGGACAGGTAGGAATTCTACAAGATAAAACAGGCGTTGCGCGCAGCTGCGCATTGAAGACTGTACATGATCTGCATCTTTGACAACGCATGGCCCACTTCTGGTTTTGGTCGGCTGTTCAAATCTTTGCCTTGGAAACGTAACAATATTCTCAATCCCGCAGCTTGGAATGAGTCAGCACGATATTCTCCCTAGAAGACCTGGAGCAACAAAGACAAAACAAAAACACACATGAGTCAACGCTGAACATGGCCAATCTTTCATACCTTGTGCAAAAACTCATTTGTTGAGTTGGCTAGTTTTGCTTAGGTTACTATTTCCATCAAAATGGCACAAGATGAGGTTGCAAATCATGTATCCCAACTCGCCAGGTGCATTGTCCGTGTTTCTTGTGCATTCAAAGTTCTTTCAAACCATCCTTTGGTTGTCAGAGTCCAGCATTTTTTTGATGGCGACAACCCAGTCAGTTCACCCGAAAAACCTACGTTGACTTGCCAGAGGGTACACTAAACACATGCTGCATAGACTTGAATACTTGAACTCCAACAAACATAGATCATCATACTTGTAGATCATGAAAATCTCCACTAAATCCCAGTAAATTCCAAAAAATCCCATGAAAATTCCATGAAAATCCCATTAAAACCCATGACTTGAGGATCTCTCCCACCGAATCCCATCTGCGAATCGCCGAGCCAGTCGTGGTGCTCATTGCTCTTCGAAAAGATCCCGGACCCTTCGCTCATGGCGCGACGGATTTGCTGTGCTCCTGGACCGCCGGGCCGCAGTGGAAGGGAGTTTTTTTGGGAGGACCTCATGGGTTTTACAATGGCTTTCACCATCAACAAATATGGGGCATTGCCCTTTGGTTATTTAACATAGCCATGGAAAATCCCCGAACTAGATGGAGGTTTCTAGCTGGGAAAATCATCCAAAATTAGCCATTTTCCATGGCTATGTTAAATAACCAGAGGGTAATATGGGAGATGAATATGGATGAATATGATGGAATTATAATGAATTATATAGTGCTATATATATATGATGATTGATAACATTCGTATCCCTTCCCCCAAAATACACGACATAGCCCAGAAACCATGGTTTAGTACCTTTTTTTTTACACATCATAATTTGGGACCATACAATGGGGGCGATGGGGGTGATCAATACGAACCTGCAATATGGTTAATACATATTCATACGTTGACACCATGTCTCATTTGTCGCATCTGCTGGAATTCACATCAGAGCTGCAGTTGACGACACCATCCCTGTGAGCACGTCATGGTACAACATGCCGCCAGTACTCACATGGTTGTGAGCGTGCGCCCGGAAGAGCCACACTCGGCCTTGCGACGGCCTGGAAAGTGTTGCGCAGTCAAATTGTACGCGCGTTCGTGCTTCTGCTCAAGTCCAGGGAATACCAACCAGGCGAAGGTGTCTCCGAAGAACCTCGCCGGATCAGACATCGTCAGAACTATCTGTGATCAACATCGAGAACTGAGCGTAGTCATATCTCGATCTGGCTTCTTGCTGGTTAATTAACAAATGTGGCCGCACCGACCCATTTAGTTGGTGGTAAATCCAAGTCGTGCCCAAGTTCAATCATTTGTTGGATACCCCAAAACAAACTGTGTATGTGTGTGTGTGCGTGCACGTCCCAACCAAATTTACCCAGTAAGTTGATGCATATGTAAACTCCAATCTTAGTTGACCATTTTCTTCCATGATTTCCAGAGTATCAACTTCCATCATTTTTGGGCATACTCCTATCTTTTTGCATTTGCTCTTATGATGCATCAAGATAAGTATACATCTAAAATTCAGGAGAACCTCCACCACCAACAATGATTCGTTCCAAGCATGTTCTTTATGAACAATTCAAATGATGGGTTCCATAAATTTACTGTGAGCGTTTACAATCTTGGGAAAACCCAACATGTTTCAACCACAAATTTTATTTGATAAGTGGTTGATAGTCAAAACCTCTGTAAAACCCTCACTGTATATACTTAACTTATCTTGACTTATGCATATTACCAACAAGTGACTGAAATTGGGGTCAGGATCTCGCCTCACCCATGTTAATCCTGTGTAAACAAAAAACAACTTTTGAGTGAGTCATTTCGTAACATGTATTATTATGTATATATATATATATATTGTACGTATGTCCATGTATAGCGCAAAAATATGTTGTACTATATAAAGTGCCCAAATTACCAGCTTGGTCTTTATTCCAATAAACAAACATGGTTGATGGCAAAAAAAACCCTACGCATCCAGTTGATATGGTCAAATCTCTGCCCATCACACAGATTTCATCAAGTCCGGAATTTCCCAACATTTGTTTGTTCAAATGGTTAAACCACGATTAGATTCCCATTAAAACCTAGGGTTTCCTATTAAATTTCCATAAAATCCCTGTTTTCTCCCTATGGTTTTGGGGACCCATTTTAAGAAATCACCAGTTTTCTTTCATATCATGAATATCATTGACTCCCTATACTTGTATTGAGGTTTCCTAAGTCACGGAGGTACCCCAAATCATTTCCGGCAGCTGCGCTCCTCTCGAGCACGCCGCTCTGGCGTGCCAGGCGCCGCGCGCTGCGACAGCCGGTGCGGTGAACGACGGCACGCGGCTGCCTGGAGAATCAGTGAGTGGCAGTGGGGGATTTACCACACATGGGAAGAACCTGGGAAAACCCAAGTTTTCCGGAAAAACGTTGTCATCCAAATCGCCAGTCAGGTGACCCCCTTTAAAAAGAAACCTGATTCATGATCGTTGGCGAAAAAAAACCTGACTAAAACTTGGTTATTAGAGGGAATCACCTCTGGGGGCGCCGTTGAAACCCGATTATTTCTGAGAATTCACCAACCTGAAGGCCTCCACCCTGTCTCACTAACAAGGACACCAGATCACATGCCACACTGTTTTGGAGGTAGTTTCTCCCGAATCTTTAGCGGCTTCGGAGGATGTTTCGATTTTTTCGACCACTGTGGTTTGTTGACCATTGAAATAATCATAAATAATCATTATGTAATAGATCTCTAGATGACAGTATTTAACTATCATGTGTTTTGGGACAATTACTTCGCAGCATGGCTGCCAGATAATTTATGGTTACCTCCCAATGTCTGGTGATGAAACCCGAATTTTGATGGGTGGATGGAGATTTCGTTAAAAAAAACTGTGTTTGCCGATGAAGTATCGAATTTTTCCCGCTCAAAAGTATTGCTGATCCTTAGGTTGTTGCACCAATACTGTTCACCATCTAACCCCAAACACACACACACCAACAACATTTAGATATGTGTGGAGATCTCAAAAATCTAGGGCGGTGATAGGATGTGCAGGATCCTCATATTTCCTGGAACTAACGAGTTCTGCGGGTTTCAATCCCAACCTTTTGCCAGTGAAATCCCAGTGTTCAATGGTTCCCATGTAATCCCATGGATATTCCATGAATGTTTTCACGGTCGAACTCACCATCTAAGTGAATCCTTGTTTTTAATGGTTCCCATCGAATCTAGCCCCATTGAATCTACTATAGCTCTTAAATGAGTGTTGATTCATCCAATAATCAACAAGTCACACTAGTTGCTAGTTCATAATAAGGCCAATCGTTGGAAATTATATGCCGGTGAAATCAATTAATTCATAAGGGCTTACCAACATGTTCATCCGTCACACTAGTTCAATGAGGCCATGAATGTTCAGGGATTCAGCTCCCACAAGGTGGTTCTTCCGTATAAATTGGTTCATAAACCCCATGAACTCGAGCTATTTCATCACCAGAAGCCCTAGTTTATAAACCACCACAACTACAATCACATTGTATTCACATTGCAAATCCCATAAATCAGGTTCTCTGTTACGTCATGCTGAGGTTCATGTTTTGTTAGTCACAACCCTTTTAATATATGAACCAACCAGGGGCCAGCAACTTATTTCCAAGCTCCCACACCTTTGGGGCTGCAGCGGCACTGCTGCAGTGCTGGTGCCTACAAGCAGCAAACATCTGTTGTGATACTTCGAGGATCTCCCCACCTAATCCCACCAGGCCACCACCGCAATATTGGATTGCCAATCTTAGATACCCTCCAAGAAATGAAATTGCTAGCTGGTTCGCAGATATTTCTGTTTATAGCAAAAGATTACAGGCTTGAACTAGCCATCCAAGGTTCACCTAGATTAGATTCTTCAGAAGCCCCTATGAATGTGGCTATTCTTGGGAAAACGCCCTCGAGTGACTCAATAAACCAAAACATGGGCGAGTCACGAACCTGGGGGAGTTGAATACCTGTGAGAAGCTCTATGACCGGGGGAAGGGATAGAAAATGGTTCATAAGCCTGGTGATCACAAGTTCCCAGTGGGTTAGCGCAAATATTATAAATGGCTCATATCTAGATTGTAATTCTACTATATCATTATATATCATAGTGGGTCATATCTACATGGTTGCTATTACTATAATGACTATAGCCATAGATATATACATATACTATGTGTTAAACTCCCAGTAATCAAACCTGGGAGTAGGAGGCTGGAAAATCCACTTTAGAATGGATGTTTATAGCTGGAAAAATCATCAAACTAAATGGTGGATGTTCCATTGCCATTTTTGATCACCAGAGGGTATATAGCTATAAGTTATTACACAGATTACACATGAGTTATGACTATGGTTAGTCTTATTATGGCTACTGTTATGGTTATTTTTTATGGCTATTGTTATATGGTTACTAATCAATGTGGTAAACCCAATAGTAGGATTGGGTTTAATTACCACATCACAAACAAACATCCAATGTAACTTCAATGTTCACATTCAAGCACAAATCACATGGTCATTGACTCCAAAACTGAGAAATAAAACACAAACCTCCACATCAGCCAACAAAACATGAAAACACCTGCAAACAACCACATATCAACTTCATTTAGTTGTATTCAAGATCCTCATCAGCTTACTTCCAGAAACCCCTCTCTCTCCTCCCCCAAAGGGTTTGTCTGAGAAGAGGGCACCCCAAAGTTTGACAGTAATTTCCAATGCTCCCCATCATTGCCATTTTGAGGTATCATTACCCATTTTCAGAAAGACCCAAACTGGACACACTTGACTATAGACCACTGAGTGTCCTCATTAATATCCCAAATGTCCCCCATTACCTCATTCGTGTTCAACCCCAAACTGAGGATTTAAATCTGTAGTTCCTATTGATTTTAAGCAGTCCCTTAAAATATACAGGTAGATCAGATATTCTCAGTTCGGATCAAGATATGACAAGATTATACTCGGAGGATCATCCGGGACGTATCTGGTTGGTAAAATCATCTGGCTGAGCCAGTCACATATGGCATAAGCCGAAAGGATGGGAAACTGACTAGGGTTCTTAAGCCCAACTCATCCAAAACTGGAGCATTTTAGTATTGAGACCCATCAGATGGGATCCCAGAAGCCTTAAGAACCCCTCCATCCCCCGATCCCGCCATGAGAGTCCCGCCTGCCCACCGCATCCTCTGCTGCCGAAAACGTTCCCCTCGACGCCACTGCCGTTCGCTGAGGTGTCGCCGCACCGGTTTCTGGGGCACGCTGGGGTAGTGGACGGCCCAGTCATCCTTAGCAACTGGCAATTCCTGGTGATTTTCGACCTTGGTTTCTCTGAACATGTTGTGAACAGCCCTTAAATTGGCTGGTAGAACATCACATTTCCTACGTTTCCCTAAATATATCATATGTGTATATATAATTACATACACACATGGTATATACTGTGTATGTCTGTATTTGCAAATATAAATATAAATATATATACATATATACATGTGACTGATCCAACAGTCCCACTGGCAGCTCCTGTAGATCCCTGATCTTCCCAAGTATGATGTTCTTTCCCAAAATTGATGTAGCACCAAACCAAACC
>BGPT01000937.1:8354-79585 GCA_003297045.1 Symbiodinium sp. clade C Y103 | reverse complement strand
CGGCAAATGCAATGGCTGCTGAGCTCGGCATGTCCCCTTGGTGATGGACGGACAATCGAAGGGAACTAGACACTGCAGGAAGACACTTCGGAATTCACATATACATATGTATAATTATATATATAGAATTGTATACATATTTTAACGTTGACAGTTTAGTTTAATATCCAGGTATCAAACATGTTAGCTGAATAACAATTCATGGTATCCATATGTATCGATAAACTGGTGATGTTCACCAAGAAACCTAACCTTTCAGGAGCCTTCAAGGAACGCAATCTGATCTCAGCGTGACTTTTTTCCGCTAAAATCAAGGCTTCGACCAGCATCCATTGATTGCGACCATGCAAATTGCGCAGATTCTTTCGTGCGTCTCTATTTTCCGCTATTTCTGAATCTATATATGCCATGACCAGAACCGGTTTGTCTCCTCTTCGGAGAGAAACCATCTAGCATCCAAACATCAACTTTGAGAATCGCTCATCCAAGTTCCAATCCTCAAATCCTGTGTGTGAGAAAGTGATGCTAAATTCTCGAACACTTCGGGCGCCTGAAGTGGTTGCTGCAGGACTGCAGTCTCTATACGGAAAAAACATATTTCGCAAAAACAACTCGACCCAGAAAAAAATAACAACTTCCCCTCCGGTTATCAGCCACGTGGCTGGGAAATCCCCGAACTCAATGGAGGTTTAGTTCGCTGGGAAAAATAAACCGAGAAATGGTGGATTTTTTCCATTGCCATGTTGGATTACTGGAGGGTAGACATGTGTTTCTGGGTTCACCCCGGAATACCCTCATCAAACATGGTGCACGATGGGCTGGACAAATCCAGCAAAGTTCGATGATTTTCCCAGCTATATCAACTATAGCAAGGATTTAATAAGGTAAACATCGGTAAACTATATACAAGGTTCCATTTCAAGTTGTTTGTTCCTCGGTACAGGAGGGTAAACTCTAAAATATTCTTGACTGTCAGAGCGATTCTCCAAAATCCAGTCACAGCAGCCATGGTTCCCATGGGATTTCGTTCTTTTTTAGGTATATGCAGTATTAACCATGAAACATATTTAAATATACCATTATTACTAACCATTATTAAGCATCAAATTTCCCATCCTTAACCATCCTTAACCAGCGGGAGTAACCATTAAATATCCCGTTCTTAACCACTATTAGCCATGAAATACACCACATATCACCACATTATCATACATTATCAACCACTGATATTTCTTAGCTACCACACAAATAACAATTGTGAACCAGTAATACACCCTATATGGCGAACTGAGTCAAAAGCCTGGTCCCTTCTGTTCACCCCAAGCCATAGCTGGGATTCATGGATTTTCATCCCATTAAAATGGATACATTCATAGGTTTTGACCCATCCCCATATATACCCTCTGGTTATTTAACATAGCAATTGAACATGGCCATAGAAATACTTGATTTCCCCATTAAAAAAATTGTGATTTTCCATAGTTATGTTAGTTTACCAGAGGTATATAACTAAAGATCTCCAAATCAATTTTCCGGGTTCCGTGGCTCACGATTTGTACGGATCGACCAAAATCACTTGGCAGCTGCGAGGGGGGGGTCTGGCCTCGTCGAGCTGGGCCCCCAAAATTCTGCACAGCGGTGCCCCAGTTCGTTAGCTAAGTTGGTTTGTAAGTTTAAGAACTTGGGTTGATGGTAGGTACATCTATGCTTCAGGGGGTCGTACACCAACTGAGAACTAGGGGGGGGCACCACCGTGTGCCATTGAAAAATGGTGATTTTCTCTCAGAACATGAAGGGTCATTGCTCGGATTCGATGTGAAACACATGATTTATTGGAGAAACATGGTGAATAGGGGGGTCAGCAACTAAAAAACAAGGATTTAACTTTTGGACTGTTGAATTGAGCATAGTTGGATTTACATCTCCATAGGTAAGATTTAAACAGCACACATTGGCTTTTAAACGACAATCCATGACTATGGTTGGCAAATTTGTTTCCAACTATGGGCGAACAATTAGATTCATGGGCATTCATCTCTATAATAGTCGGATGGGGTACAGCAACACAAACCAACAAACACAAATGAAACAATATAGACATGTTTTCACCACAGTAATCACCTTCAACAAATACAAGTGAAGTGGTAGACAAATCCTAATTCAAGAAGATTGTGATTGATGTGCTACCTTTTCTGGGATTTATGAAACAATTCAGGACCTATAGATGTTCCAGAAGTAAACACAGATTGCTCAAAATGCATGAAATTAAACAGGAGACTCAAGAATCCAAAGGAAGAATTTAGTAAAACTACAGCAGTCTAATCTGGGAATAGAACATGCTCCAATTAAATCCCATGTACCATCCTGCTAATGTCGCTGGCAATGAAACACTATCCATTTAGTTCGACAATTGACCCATCATTTTTGTCCCTCAAAAGTTTCTTTTTGTTCCTTTGACATCTTAAATCACGAGAGGGATATATTGGTATATATCTATCAAACATAATTTCACATGACGGTGGTATTCATCACCAGATTCCAAGGTTAGACTAACATAGACTAATCACCAAGGGGTAGATTCCAAGTGATTCCTGATTCCTGTGTTCCATTTCAATCAGAATTAAACCTGGTATCTGCATCTCTCTCGCTGATGATGTTTTCTTTGATTTGACTCGTACACCTTCAGTTTTGCTGGTGCAGTGTATGGAAGAAATCCTTCACCAGCTGTAACTACTAGGAAAGTATGAAACACTGTAAATAATGGGATTGCATGGGATTGTAATGGGATAAACCATCTACCAACTGGTGCAGGATTCCTTCCATCCACACTACAGACTCTCCAAATTTCATCCCCACTACAAAGCATGGTACTCGTATACTATATACCGCACCATAGAACCTGTGCAATTTTTGAACAATCGTCCCAGGAATCATAATAAGTGTCTCGCTACCGTGGCGACAAGAGCTTGACGGACCGACCAACAATAAACAAATAACAATTGCCCTCCCTATATTCCTCCGTGGAGGTGACTACATAAAAATGATATGTTCACATATGTTCACCAACCATTCGTTGACTATCACCTACATTGTTTCTTTGACGTCTCCAATTCTTCCTCACTGAACACTCCTAAGAAGTCAGCATCAACACCAACCCATTTTTAAGATGGATTGTCAAGTGGGTTTGCCTGACAACTGTGTAATTACATGTGATTACCCCCAAAGCCAGTGCTTCAACATCACGTTTCTATCTTGTAAAATGCATTTGGGTTCTTCTGCAAATAGGGTACCCCCGAATCTATCCTTGCAAAAATAACCATCAATTGGACTACACCCCACTTTTAGACACACCCATATTGGATATACTTGGTTAGGCATAGATCAGGAAACATCTCCATTACCACATCTCGAGCAATTCTTTCTAGCTAAATCCCCTAATGAATCACCGTTAAATTTACTTATTGTTCTAGATCCATGTCCATTTTTGATGGCTAAAGCGCCGTGAATTCCACATTAGAGACACCAGCCGCCCCACAAAAATCCCGTATCTTTTGGGCTTGACGTTTCGAGCGGCTCGGGAGCCTCGCAAGGTTTCCTCAGTGGATCATCGGACAAGCTTGGGAAGGACATGGATGAAATAAACTGATCCTAGTTAGTAAATGATATGTGCTTGGGATGAGTTTTTTTTTATCTATTTACAATATGTGGTTGGGAAAACAGGAGGTAGCTCCCTGTCAAAGTAGCTATATCATCTGGTTGGGAAACGCTTGGCAGCTCCTTAGCTCCCCCGATAATATATCCTTTGATAAGGAATATGATAAGGAATATATATATATATAGGAATATAATTATAGGAATATGGATTCCTCTGGCTCCTAATCGCCAAATCATAAACACTTCTTGGATGATAAATGGATCATATCCTAACTTCGGACTATATCCAAGTTAGTAGCAACATTGCAAACTCATCTAGCAGCGTTCTAAACCCACTTGGTGGCTCATGCCAGTTCGCAAATTGATTGTAACTCCAGTTAACACTGGACATTGCCCCTACTCAACCTTACTGAACTGATGTGAACCAACGGATCTAATAACTGGGATGTCAACCAGCTTTCTTGGGGTGTATGATGTTTTAATAGTCAACCCCGGATGAATGAATCCTGACTATTAACGGGGTGGCTACCAAAGAAAAACTAAATGACTATCAAACATGGTATCTCCCCCTGTTGATAAGCATGCGTCCTTCATGCTGGGTCGACGTGATAGTGATAGACCTATGAATCTGAAGTTTCAATACCCTGCAACATGATGAACCAAATACATGTTATAAAAGTTGCTCTCTCCCTCTCTCTATATAGGGTATGGTTTATCATTGAATTTTCGAGAAAATAGCGCCACTATGCACCACTGAAATGATAAGCATACTGGAATGATCCATGAGATTGGTGCATGTTTAAAATCACAGAATCTGGATGAATCATCATGATTCACCAACGTGCAATGGTCATTCATGGGATGATTCTCCCTATAAATAGCCATAAAATATCGATGGCACAGTGATGTCCTTGCAATTATTCCAGACTGGATCGTACCATCTGGTTATTTAACCTAGCGAAAATGGCGAGTTTTGGAGGATTTTCCCATTAAAAACACCTCCATTTATAGGAAAAACCTCCATTTTTCCCATTCAAAAAGCCCATGAATCCTCGCCATTCCACGAGGATTTGTGGGATCGCGAACGCGTCGTTGACGCCCAGGGATTTGGAGGGTCACCCTGTTAGTTCTAACAGGTTATAACCATCCTACCTGGCAGGATCTAAGCCTATGGCAAAACTGATGGCAAGGCCACCAGAGACCCCACGCCAAGAAATTGACAGCATTGGACCCTAGAGTGCAGAATGTATGCTTTGACAAGTGCTTGTCAGAGCTTAGAACCGCAACACCTAGACCTAAAACACTGCGTATACGCAGCGGTTTCCGAAATTTCTCCAATCATGTTGCAACAAAACAGAATCCTCAACGTTGGAGTTTGGGCAAACCACACAGTTTCTGCGTAACCGGGTGGAGAGTCAGCAACAAATATATCGCCTTTAGCCGGGTGAATCATGGTGAATCAATCCCAAACTCAGGACTTTTCCATTTCCCATGGTCCAAATGTAACCCAGGTATGTTTTCATTGTTAAATATCATCTTCCCAACAAAAATAGTGGTTTACAATGGTCAACTTAGTAGTAGTTGACTTTCCCCATTCAAACCTCGATTTACTGTGGACTTGCCTATACTTTTGCAAGATTCTTCCCATGATTTTCCCATTAAAACCCAGGGGGAGCCTTTCGCTTCACCAAAGTCATGGTTGACCTTGGCTTTACCTGATGTACAGCTGAGACTCTGCTCCCAACGTTTCCTCAGAGAAGACGAGCCAGTTTCTTACGCTAGGGCCAAAAGAAAAGGTGAAAGATACAGTGGTTCTGGGTACCCTCTGGTAAACTAACATAGCTATTGAAAATGGCTATGAATAGGTTCTGGGTACCCTCTGGTAAACTAACAGTTTGCTATTGAAAATGGCTATGAATAGTGGATTTTCCCATGAAAAATGGTGGATTTTCCATAGTTATGTTAGTTTACCAGAGGGTAATCCATGTACTAACCTGAAGTTGGGGTTTCAAGGGCTGTAACATGCTATGACTATGGGATTTCACGCACCGTTGGGAGATGGGGGCCCCCATAACTATGATTCTGGGTAAATTGTCATATTATCCATATGGTGTTACCATGTTTTACCATGAGAATATACCATGAAATATCCCGTTATGCCAAGAAATGACAATCTTTGATGGTTCATATAGTCAATTCTAATATTTATATAATTACCCAATCTAAAATAAGGCCACTCTGTGATGATTCCCCGAATTCGAAGCATCATTCCCAGTGAGGTCGCAACGTAGGGTCGCTACAACTTACCCAAACGGTTGACACTCCTACAATTGTAGCCCTGAGCAACTACAACTGGATCAGAAAACTTCATTTAAATGATATATAGGATATCACCAACCAGTTTCAGGAGTTTATGGTGCCAGTATAAGTGTTAAGGGCCCTATCCGTACAAATAGAAAACAAGGGAAAAATAATGTCCTGTATTTCACCGTATTCCGCTAAACCAATCCATTGAGTGGTCGATTTGTTGTGGTGTTTGCAAGTGGCTGATATTATATCACATTATAATACATTATATATACCCTCTGGATCCCTGTGGCAATTTAACATAGCCATGGAAAATTGCTAATTTTGGATGATTTCCTCATTAAAACCTCCATTTATAGGGGATTTCCCATGGCAATGTTAAATAACCAGAGGGTATCTAGTACATAGCACAAAAATTCAAGTAGTTATGTTTGGTGCTATGATCCAAGGCCGATCACCAGTTAACTCAGTCCACCATCTAAGTAGTTCTCCGTGGTTCCCGTGTCATATGAGGCAAGCTCTAAATTATTGTTTAGATGCGTCTTCCCTTGTAAGTTAGAACGTCCCCTATCGTTTTCCACTCCGTCGAGCCTTTGGGTCTTCAAGTTGGAATAGGTCATTTCTTGTGGGGTTTGATTCACTTGCAATCTTGGCTTTGGGGTGATTAGCTCTGCATTGGTTCAAACACAAACTGATTCGTTACTTCTGTCACAACTTCCATGAAGAAATGCTGTAAAATGTAAAGATATGCATAAGGAAAGACAGAGGAAAGTAAAAGGGAGAGGAAGAGCCCCGAACAATGTTTGGGCAATGTTAGGTTTTTCGGGTGAATCTTAACCCCCAGACCACTTTCAGTTCTGGCCCTTTACCAGTTTGCCTGAAAAGTCCTTGAAAGTTTCGGGACATTTGCAAACCCGAGCAAGCTGTTCTTTGTCGGTTTCAACCAGGTTCCATAGATCAGTGCCCAGAAAAAGTTGGGAGACAGCCAAGGCGCAAATTTCTTTGTTTTTGGCCGAATCGGATTCATATATTGTCCGATGATCAGACATGACTAGCTCGGAAATGCCCTGTATTTGGAAAACATTGGCGAATCATGGTGAAAATCATTTGGAATTTTGAATTGCCACGATTTCCTCAGGGTACACCATCTCTTTTGTGGTTTCGAAACCTTCAATACTTGGAGTTTATTGTTGGATTTGCATTATCGCAAAAAATCAACCAGACCCAGATAAGGCCTCAAAGTTAAAGCCCTTTACCAGTTTTAAATTGTTATGAATGGGGTGATCATTCCATAAATGGAGTTATAACTGACTGATAACTGGTACATGGCCACAACTGTACCTTTGTTTGTTGGCCGTAAGCCGTGGCAAGCACTGTATCCCAAAGCCAAAGTGCTGGTTTGCGACAATCTTAGTGCCAATCTTAGATACCCTGCATGCGTTTTTTGGCTTGGTACCCTTTGGTAATTTAACAGATAACTATATGGAAAATACATGTTTAAATTGGTAAATCATGGCTAAAATCATTCATAACTGGGCAATTTTGCATAGGGAACTGTGAAACTGCTGGAGGGTATAACATGGTATAACTATGGTAATCCCCATATTTTTGGTCCCCATAAATATTTACTGATCCATCCAAGCTTGTGGCTTGCCACAAAGGATCCAATGCCTAGGCATCAGATCCCCAAATCAACATGCTTTTTTGAAGGTCCGAAATACCAGTGATTTGTGTGCTGATATTCTTGTGGGCTTATCATGACTAATAAATTATTACCTTTATGGTGACTTTGATGGGCTTATCATCAACCATTCTTGTGGGCTCACTGACTTGAATCACATATTTCGGGCCAGAACTATGTTTCAATACTACACTTTGGTGATCCATGACGACTGGATAATTTCAAGGGTACCCCTACAAAAAAAAAAAAAACACATCACACCTCAGAGGTGCCGAGCGTCTTGAGCACATCTTGAACTTTATTTCCAAAGGTTCCTGCGCACAGCAAGCCCACTCCAACGTACCTTAGTTCAGCGCGGCTGAACGCTGAAGGTGTCAACAGCAACTGGCCACTAGTCTCAGCAAGCTAACTTACCCTGTAGCCCTCTGGTAGTTGAACACGGAAAATTGGCCATATGTGTACGATTTACTTTTTCAAAGATGGCCATTGTCCATGGCAAAGTCTTTGATTAGCAAGGGGTTTCACGTGTCATACTTATCTCGGTCAAACACTTCTATTTTGCCATGCTGCACACTTCCTTTGAAGAGTTCATCACAGACTTGGACACACTGAACTAACCAACCAATTACATTGATGTCAATGTTTCAAACAAACGTCCGGGACATACATGGACATGATTTGCTGGTGCATGCCGCCCGAAAACTCTGAACATCCAGAGATTCCACAGTCCTGCTGGATTTGCACGAGGGAATACGAGGGAAAACATCTCCAGCACACGTGAGTACAGAAAGGAAACCGATCTGGACCTATCCCTTTGGATTTTATTGTGACAAAAAGGTTCTGGAAATTCCTGGGCCAAACGACTCTCTGATGACTGTGATCTCTGATCGAATGACTCGAAAATTTGCTGCGGGGGAGGACCTTAGATCTTCTTAAATATGGACCCCAGCCAGTCACCATCACCACTTGACGTTGTGTCCATGCTAAACACTTGGATGCACCAGTGTCTATCGGGTTAGATTCGGATGTACCATATATCACATACCCTCTGGTCCCATTAAACATGGTGATTTTCCATAGTTATGTTGGTTTACCAGATGGTAACCCACTTGGACTTATGCAAACGAACTTAGCAGGGGATCAACGGTTGCCACCGTATGGATAAGTTACACCCTTACTGTATATGATATCAAACAAAACCCGTTGAAATCAGTTAAAATCACCCAATCAAATCTCCATTGAAGTCTATGTGCAATGACTATCTCAGCATTTCCTCCATGGTTTGTGTACCCAATTAGCTTCTCAATGCCTAACCCCCAGCCCCAGCCCTTCACCTTCAAGCGTCTGCCACGGGGTCACCAGCTCATGAAGCCATGCAGTGGACAAAGCAATCACCAGCACCAGATTCAAATTTCCCACAATACTGGACATCCTAGGTGGGGTTGTCTGAAAACTGAGAGGAAAACCCTCAAAACCCAATGGTGTCTCATCATTTCCCTATGAAATAGCCATTTTTGGGGATACAGATTTTTTTTCAGACAGACCCAGGTGAAAAACTGAAGTGTAGGTGAACTATGCTGAATGTTTGCCTTGTGGATCCCTGTGATAATTTGGCACAGCTATGGAAAATTGTCATTCATAGATGATTTACCTACTAATAACATTTGATAAGGGTGATTTTCCATAGCTATATTAATTTACCAGAAGGTATCCCCTTCGAATGCCTTCGAAGTTGATCCATGTGGGGATTAAACAACATTCAATCTCTTTCTGTGTGGTGAAAACAAGTCACATGCAGTTAGGGTGGTGAAAATCTGAAAACTTCCTCATATTTCCTGAATCCTCTGGAATTTCAGGCTTTGAGAATTCCAACAATCATGGGAACATGATGGAACATGACCTTACTTCAAGGATCATCCCACTTCGTAGGTGGTTAGCAGCCATTGGGATAGCCTACTTGGGGGACTTAAGAACCATGGCTACTTGGTGGCTCATTCCAGTGTGTAAGTGGGCTCTAACCCCAGATACAAGTAGCTTCAGTATGGTTACCCTCTGGTAATCAAACGTGGCAATGGAAAATCCTCTATAGATGGAGGTTTTAATGGGAAATTGATCTATAAATGGTGGATCTTCCATTGCCACGTTTGATTACCAGAGGGTAAGTAGGGTTTGTCCAGAGACAATTTGGGCTACAACCCACTAGCTGCGATTCGCCAACCCCCGTACCCGTCTCTGCGGGATGATCTTCTGTGGACATCAGGATATGAAGGGTTCCTGAAATAGGGGCTACCCTCTGGTAATTTAACATAGCGAACTGGAAAATCACTATCTTTAATGGGAAAATCCACTATTTCTATGGCCATTTTGAGTAGCAAACTGTTTGTTTACCAGAGGCTAGCCCCAAGTTTCATCCATGTTTGTCGTTTTTTTTTCCATAAGAAAAACCGTCCAGCTGTTGGGGAGTTCCCATTGGAAACGTCCATATGACTGATGGTCATCCTCACATTCAAGGACACCTGGAACCGGAACCTAAGATGTGCAAAACCAAGGAATGGAGCTGCTGGTTTAGAACCCATGAATCGAACTGAACATAGCTCACTGAGGAAAACCGTTGACAAAGAAAACGCGTAACGCGGGTCATGGGGGGGGGCGCTGAGTATACATATAATACATACATATATTATAATATCATCTAATATATACATAATATATATATATACATATAGCATATATGTAATATTAAGTTATATATATATATATATACACATGTGTGTTATATTGTATAGTATATATATATATATACATAACTAACTAGATTTAACATGATTTAACTAGGTTTTAAAATTGGCATTAACATGCATTGACCACTTTCTAACTGGGATGCATCCCGAAAGGTACCACCAACAATGGATTTGGAACATGACATTGGGCGACTGCATAGGAAACTGGAAGTCACACCCTAATGAATGCAGGTCAATGAATTCATTGTATATAAACGTGGTTGGTGAACATTCGCCTGGTTAACATGTGAATCCTCATGATTCATGGGAACATGACCATGTACAACTTCGCCATATCATGCCACGGTCAATTCCACCATGGGAATGTCAACTGATGTCTGATATCACCAGAACAGGTTAACCAACCCCATCATATTTTCCTCTTTGAGAAGGTGTCATTTCACCCTGGTATCCTAGTTGTTTGGATTGGGCCGCTGGCATTGATTTGATTGTAACCCCCGTTCCGGATTCCAGTTGGATCTCTTGCTATTCTTCTGTTCAAAATTTGGGTACTTTAAATATCGCTCCGACAGATCCCCGGGTTTTGTATTCAACCATCCAATTTTCCTCCCACAGGAGATCTCCAGAAAACTACCCTGTGCTTGGCCAGTTGCCAGTTCTTTGTCGCTTCCCTGAAACTGTAGATGCTGATCAAGAATCATATAGGGGTTTCCTTAAATGGAGGTACCCAAAAATGGATGATTTATAAGGGAAAACCCTACTAAAATGGATGATTTAGGGGTACCCCTATGGATTGGAAACCTCCATATCTGTATTATCCGGTATGCTTCCAGTTTGTTACGATATTTCAATTGCTGGTGATAATTGCCACCCCGCCTCCGGGCAGTGAGGCATAATAGTTCTTTGTCACGCAGTGAGTCAATAGAGCAGTATAGTAGTGTCCTTGTCCATGGCGGGTGGACGATACGCCGCTCAGTCGCATATCCTTCAGTTTGTTTGCATGTGATTGTGAATAGAGACGCCTCTCTGACAATCAGCAGCATTTCCTCCAGTGCGCTTTGGAATATGAGACTTCATACTGCGCAGGCTCGGTCAATCAAGGTCGACATGTTTTGTGGAACTTCACCAAATTTCAAGGCTCGGTCCTCCAGATGGGCGCAACGCTCGGCCCATGGCCAGGCTCCTTTTTTGCAAGGTATGGCTTCCCCTATTGGTATTGAAACCTATGGCCTATGGTGACTTGGGGTCCCCCATTTTAACAAACCCCTAATGTTTTGTAAATCAAAGCTACTATTAGTCCATCTAACTATAGGCCCCCAATCATATTAAATAGTTTAAATCACCTTACCTATCATATATCATATATATCCCACTGCAGTCCAGTTAAATCCATATCTTGCTGCTTAAATCCCTGTTTTCACCGGGTTGTTAGGGCCCCTCCCTTCCTCGCAGCTAGCGCAGCTCAGCTTCAACGCGCCCAAAGTTTTCATGGCAAACCATTGGGTGATGTTCAGCAACACCGCCTCAGTACCATGGTACTTGGACGTGGATATCAGTTATCCTCTGGTAAACTAACAGTTGGGTATCTTTTGGTGGTATCTCAAATATTGTTATTGATTATCATCATTATTAACTGTTTCATTGGATTGGTTTAAGGGAAAATCTAAAGGAAACCATGGATTTTCCCATGAAATATAGGGGTTTCCTGTAAATTGTCCCATTAACCAATCCATTGAGTGTTATGATATATAATTAGTCGTACATTATACGTAATTAGTCATAATTCTACGCACTATATCATTACAAAGTACGATAAATACAAAAAAAACTAATGACTAATAATACATATAGATAATAACCATACCATACAAAAGCCCTACAATACTTATAAGAATATAATTATCCTCCAGCAAACTAACATAGCTATGAAAATGGCCCATTTATAGAGGATTTACCTATAAAAAGTGGTCATTTTCCGTATGTTTACCAGAGGGTATACCGACCCAACTGACCCAACCCACAGCATCACACCGAGATACCGCCACGATGGAGCAGAAGAGTGCCACCTTGGCCTCCTTGGTGGTGGAAAGCAACGAAGGGCACATCTGGAGGAAAAGGATCATTGAAATAATTAGGTAAATCATCTATTTGCCAATACCCTCTGGTAAACTAACATAACTATTGAAAATGGACCATTTGTAGTTGATTTGCCTATTATAGTGGTGATTTTCCATAGCTATTTTTCGTTTACCAGAGGGTACATAGCAATGGAAAATGGCCCGTTTATAGATGATTTGTTGGGATTTATCTATTACAGATGGTAGTTTTCCATGGCTATGTTAAATAACCAAAGGGTCAATCATCTATAAATGATACATAGCTATTAGCTATGGAAAATCACCATTTGTCAAAGGGAACTCATCTATCATTTTTAGGAACATCCCAAACAAAAATATGGGTTTGGATTAGGGGTACCCACAAGGATTGGAAACCTCCATACATAGTTGGTAAATCGCCGAACTAAATGGGCCATAGCTTCCAGTTCCCAAATTGTGAACGTTTACTGGAGTCCCAACAAAAAGATTCCAAAAAAGTAAATGGATCAAAAGTATCAAAGTTTTTAGCACAGGCAATCCTATGTCAGTATTCGTCAAAATGATCCAGTTTGCCAATACCGGTACATAACCTAGATACTTAGTAAGGCCACTTAGTCAGGCCCGTTCATCCATTTATAAATGGAACCATCCACGAAATGGGGACTTACTGGGATGACGCTCCAAGTATAGTGATTGCCTCATGAAATTCCATTCTGATCTACTATAGTTCATTCATATCCCCTACATCGCCATATTGACTCTATAAATGGGTGAACTAACTATATAGTTATAACAACCACTTACTGGATTTTCTTAGTTACTTCACTTAGTGCTATGGAAGCCATGACCCATCTATTGATTTGTGTATAAACTAATTCCATCATATTCTATCCATTTGTTAAGCACTGAACCTACTAACCACTCACCAATGTCTATGAGTTTTAATATTCCCATTAAACATCCCAAAAAAAAAGTTGAATATGCCATGAACGTAAATAACTTGAACTAGCTATGGTTATGACAACCCCATTGCAATCCATGACCATCCCATCCCCCACGAACTCCGCCACCGAGCCGCCCAGGATGCACTGCTCAGGTGGCGGATGCCGGCAAAACCCTCACCTTTCAGCGGCTTAAGATGTGGCTGACCTGAAAATGGGATCTACCCTCTGGTAATTTGACAGTTTGCCATTGAACATGGCCATAGACATAGTGGATTTTCCCGTGAAAAATTGTGATTTCTCATAGTTATGTTAGTTTACCAGAGGGTATATCCACAGAAAATGGCAATTTTGTTGGAACATATTGCAACATGGGCTTTGGATGTGGCTGTGGACTTGAACATATGGGCTATTGTTCGATAAAAATATGGCAATGTCATGGGGCAAGATTGGGACACTTTGACACATCATCCATAAGAACTGGCAAAATGGCTCAACATCTTGGAATATATTTGACCATATTCCATGTTCTTGGGAAAACAATAATCTATCTATTGACCGCTTCAAAAATATAGGGAAACACGATCTAGAATAGAATTTGGGACGAGATTGGACAATCTATAATCTATGAGTGTGGGAAACGTGTGAGGAAATCATCTCTAAACCCTGGGAAACATATGGGAAAATCACGTGTATATAAGGTGTGTAATATATAAATAACATCTAGGAAGATATTCGAAGTCATCTACTAGGAAAAATACTCGAGATTACCCGAGTATTAAAAAACAGGGAGGAAGACGTGTGGGAACAGGATTTTTCACAATGTTTCTTGTGGGCAAATATGGTTGCTTCAAGAATAGGGTACCACAAAATCTCATGGTTAATGATCGTATGTTTCAATGATCATTGAAAGGGCAAGTTAGCAGCCGACAAAACATGGAAATTGGTTCAAACATGGTATACCAATGGACCCGGCCAGAAGATTAGTCCTGGTTCTTTTTACCATGTGGTGAACTAACATAACATAACAAACCTATTGAAAATGACCATGTGTAGAGGATTTACCTATAAAAAATTGTAATTTTCCATAGTTATGTTATGTTGGTTTACCAGAGGGTAACCAATAATGTCATGATTTCAAATCTGATTCCCTCATCCCACTGCAAGTCTAAAGACCCCACCGCTAAATTCAAGCACCAAACCAAGGTCTGCCCAGAAACGGTTGACCAGAAATCATCCCATCTCTGATTTGTCACTGGATTGGTTTAAGGGAAAATTCAAACCGGAAACCCCTATATTTCATGGGAAAATCCATGGTTTCCTGTAAATTTTCCCATTAACCAATTCAATGAATTTGGAAAATTGTAGGAACATGGGTACATAATCGGTACATAGATTTTTGGAGCCCATCTGTGTGTTGCATGATGTTAACACCGTCAATTTTGGATATCCTGCGACACATCTATGAATATCGCTCGAGCTACCTAGGTTGCCATATTCCTCCACTAAAAATTCGGATGAGCCACCAAGTAATCATGGTTAGCAACTCCCTCCTATAATGTATAATTTATATATAATTATGTATATAATATATATTTCTTGCATAGCAATGGTTCCTAACCACTTATGTGCAGTGCGATGATACTCGAAGTTGTAGACCCAGGGCCTAAGGTTTTCTCCAAAGGACTGAATACCATGGTGATGAGGGTGATGATCCAGGTCCAAAAGCCATTCCTTGCTGGGGCAAGTCGGGTTTGTGCCGGGAGTACTACAACAAGAACTCTCCAAACGTGTGGAATTTACAACAAGACCTTGGGGTTCACGCGCAAAAACATGGTTTAACCATTGAAAATTGGGATCTGTTCTACCTAACGGGATGTAAATGTGGATTTAAAGGGAAATGAGATACTCCAACAACCAGGAGTTTCTGAGGTTGAAAAAAGGTATTTTTTGTTGACATGCCTTGGGGATCACCCCAAAGGTGTCGGGTGCTCAGGACCATCTCAACATGTCAAGTACCATGCCAACCCAAGTGTGCCAGCTAGCCATCACAAGGCCTCAGAGTAGTAAGCAACTGGGCTACATACACCGTAGCCGGATCAAGGGACGATGTGTCAGCAAGGGTGTAGTGGACAGGGGCCGCCGCGGCCTCGGCCTTGGCAGGAGGAGAAAGTCCTGTAGTGGGAGGCGTCAATGGGATCTAACGGCAGGACGGGAAGGCCACAGTGGTTTCGCCAGCAGTTGCCCACGCGCAGGCTGCCCCGGACCATATTGCATTCCTGGACTTGGAGGTCCTCCTCATTGCAATAGCGCTGAAGGATAAAAGTCAGCTGGTGCTTTGCCAAACGAATGAGGCCAGGCACCTAATCTAGCACAATATTAGGATTACCAGCATCTTTTCATTGTCTGTTGCTATGTCTGGTAGAAAGATGGCCTGGCTGAGAACACTCATCGCCAATCTGAGATATGCTGCCAAAAATCAGTTCTCATCTGTTTAGGTGGAATCCCCTAACTTCAAGGGCATTTTTGATCATTTACAAAGATCATATTCAAATCTAAAATGGGAACATCAACAAAGGATTTCTGGACCATTTCCCAGCTGCCATGCTTGCGGCTTTCCAACATAGGATCACCTCTACCCTCCTGAATTGTCAGCGCCATGGCTGAAGAATCCTCCAGTGATGGACATCCGGGAGTTTCCAGCCCCTGATGACACCGAAGGCGACTGGTCTCGGTTGAACTCCCCCAATTCTTGTTTGGTTTCACCGCATATTTGTTGGTTTCTACCCAACTCACCAGTGTTGACATGATTTGAGAATTTCTCCCAGTAAAATCACGATTTTTTGTGGTGAGACAACCCCCATTCGACCATCTATCTCAGTTGATTTGCACAAATATCTCAGATGTTTTCTGGTTATCTCTTTACTGTACTTGTTTCTGAATATTCATGCTTAATCTTCCCATGTTGTTTGATAATTGGTGGCGAAAGCTATCCATTGCCAGTCACCGGTTGGTCAAAATGCCTATTTTAGATGTAGAAAGCAAGTTTTTAGGAGCAACTACCAGGTGATTGCTCCCTGCTTAGTCAAGTAGGTCACCCCGATGAAGCAGAGTTATAGTCACCAGAACTCTCAATTGACCTACTTGTAAACCAAGTTTGCTCATCCCCTCATCCCCTATCCCAATTCAATCCCTTTTGCAATTCCCAGTACATCCCCAAACAATATTCCTGTTTGTATTGTATCCTCATTCTACTACTCAGGGGTGCAGTTGTTTTTCTTCTATATCGATGCTATTTTAAGCTAAAACACCATAAGTTGGGATATGTTGGGATATGGGTCCCTGCTATGGTTGTCATTGCAAACTTTAGATACGCCAAACAACTGGATTCTGAGCTGGTGAAAGTAGATATTCCCATTTGGAATCGAAGATTATTCAGGATTAGCTACCCATCCAGTTAGTTCACCCTAGGATCTTCCCCATAGATGTCCCCACTATAGCACCGTTTTTCTTGGTTTAGCCACCATTCTTGCTGGTTCAAGCAGCATCAAGTCACTCGAAAAAAATCCCATGAGATTCCCATGAAATCCTTATCAAGTCAATTTGTAAAAGCCGATGAATCTCAGTTAGATCTGGAATATCCATTCACTTAGATTGAACATGGGTGCGAAAAAACCTGCCTTCGATTCGGATCAAATCACCTCGTAACCACCAAAGAACCCCCCCTGATGGACCAAACACCCTGCCGCAGCGTTTCGCTGTCAACGCCCGAGTCTCCAGAAGACCAAGAGGAGCGGCCTCGGACTCACTGACACTAACTCGTGCTGCCAGACACCTGGCACTCTTTGGAGGATCATCCCACGGTCCTCATGGTTGTGGTTAATAACCATAGGTAGCTCACCCATGGGTATATAGGATGCCATAGGTATAAATAGCTGGGATAACCCATAGGTATAAATAAATGGATAACCATTACTATAACCCATTTATAGATGGGATAAGCCACGAGATAAAGACTTACGATCACCATGGTTCTTAACCGCAAACACGATCCCGTGGGATGATCCTTTCAATGGCGCTGGCATTTTGAAGGTCCGGTCCACGGCGATCACTGAGGAAGTGGGCCATGGCTTTGTCTTAAAAATAGGGGACACCTCCAATGATAGCCATGAGTCATGGGGAAAATGATGATGAACCACCGGATTTGGAAAATATAGAGGTACCCTATTTTCAGACAAAGCTCTTTTAGAAGCCGGGTGATCAAAAAGGGATTTCCATGGGGATTGCATGCAAAACATCGATGTCATATATAACGGGGATGTGAATGATGATCCGTGAGATGGAGACTCAGCAAGGTGATTCAGCACCTAACTGGGATGATCCTAGTATGGGACATGACATGTGAGTTTCACCCAGAATACATCGACAGTGTACCCTCCGGTAAACTACATAACTATGGAAAATCACCATTTTTGATGGGAAAATCCACTATAAATATCTATAAATGGCTATTTTCAATAGCTATGTTAGTTCACCAGAGGGTACACTGTTTCGTTGCCAACAAAATGATGATTTTCCGAACTTCCAGGATTCATCCACCAAAACTGGGAAAGAACTGCTTTCCGGTCACTAAAGATGCGAAAATGACTTTGACAAATGGATCCTTCAGCTGCAGAAAATTGCATATAAATAAACAATGACACTGGTTTCACGCCATGGCTATAAGATTGTGCAAGTCGCTTGGAGAGTGACATAAAGGAGGTGGTAGAGTGATACAGCGATACCTAAATAATTTTGGGATTTGCCTCAGGGATTCACATAGCTCTTGTAGATTCCCATGAGATTTTCCTAAATCTTGGATTCCTGGAAGAAGATGCAAACCCTTTTTTCTTTTATATAAAACTTAGCATCACTGCGTTCTGAAAAATGATCGGAGGGGAAGACTCATCACCAACAGGTTTCTCCGGTGTAGCGGCCAAATAAGGGTCATTTCAAGAGATTGAAGAAGGGAACATCTGCAGGATCCATGAATTGTTCTTTCAAAACGGGCTGTAAATCATCAATCAAATGGAAAAGAACATCCGTTGCCACAATAGATTATATACCCTCTGGTTATTTAACATAGCCCTGGAAAATGGCTATTTTGGGATGATTATTATGGATGATTTTCCTAGCTAGAAACCTCCATTTAGTTCGGGGATTTTCCATGGCTATGTTAAATAACCAGAGGGTAATATACACATAATTTGATGAGATTACACTACAATATATACTGAGATGTTGTATGTTTTTGTGAATCTCCAAATGCCAAAATATGTCAAAATCATGATATACAAACAATAACCCCCGGTTTTGGAGATCAACTAAGTCCCAAAGTTGGACACGTTGGTCTGGATGTTTTGCCTGGGGTCTTTTTCTGCATCGCTTTTTACGGTTGAACATGGTGGAATCTTTGTGGCTTGTGATATAGACCATTGTAAACCATTGGTCAAACCCATCTAATCCAACAAACACACACACAACAAACACAGAACATCCAAGTGTGTGGCAATAATCCGTCTACAAAGCGTCTTCTTCCAGCAATAGTTTATCATCATGTTTCCAATTGGCAGTTTCTACATGTTTCTACCCCATGTCTGGAGAAACCAACGATCCCCACAATGATTCAGAGTTCATCCCAGTCGTGTCTTTATCACCCCGAGAGTCACAATTTCCGTAGCAAAACCCAATAGTCCAAGTAGAATTCAATATTTTTTCAATCAAAATCAAGAAACATCATATTCTTTTTGTTTGAACCCACATGTTCATTTTTTCAGTAAATCTACAGTAGATAATTTGCACTTAGTAATTTACTTACTGGGATAGTTACCCTTCCCAATCATCATTTCATCTCCCATTCGCCATGATATCTCCATTAATCATGATATCAAATCATATCCCCATATGTTTTGCTGCTTATATTTCCAGAATTTCCTGTAATTACCATCATCAATGGCTTCCCAAGCAAATCCAATCGTACTTGGACGATCATCCCATGGATCGTAAGTGGTTAATTAATAACCCTGGTGATCGTAAGTCCTTTATCTCGTGGATTATCCCTTCTATAAATGGATTATAACACCAGGTACCAATCCAGTATAGTCCATTTCTAGTCCATTCATATCCCCATTTCCACGAATCAGGGTGATTAACCACTGATGACCATGGGATAATCCTCCAGCCCGCGGTGCCTCGTGCGGACCGCAGCACCGCACTCACAGCGGCGAAGAGGAAGGCCGTCAACGAGGCTTGCGGTTCGCCGCGCACGCAACAGACGCTGCCGGCACAGACCAACCTGGTGACGCCGGTGTGGCAGGTCTGGGGACAGCTGCCTTAGTGAAAACTCAAACCTGGCCTACAAGGTGGTAGTTGGCCCTCCATATATAGATAATTATATATATATATATATATCAGCCTATATATATAAACATATATATATATATGTGTATATCATAGATTGCACTTATAATTCCCATTAGGTCTAGATATATCAAAAATACATCTACCATCTACCATAAGATGTTGGAGTTATGTTCACCAACTTAGCTAAGTATGGGGCACCACCAAAAGTACCCTCTGGGTACTTTGTTCAACACATCTATACGGGATTTGACCAACAAAGGTCATTGGATTTCATGGTAGATTTCATGAGAATATCAAGGGACAAAGATGATATACCCTCTGGTGTTATCAAACATGGCTAGCTGGGAAATCATCTATCTATGGGGTTTCTTGCTGGCAAATTCATGGAACCACATGGATGATTTTCCAGCAAATCATGTTTGATGACACTGGAGAGTACTTTCTGTAACCCCTCGAATTGTAGTCATCTCTACCATAAACCGTAGTTGTTGGAGGCATAAACCAACTTAGCTAACTATGGGGAGCCACATTGGTAGCAAATGGAGGTAATATGGGAATAGAATGATATAGAATTATAGAATGTATTCAGGGATCAAATTGTTCTGGATTTTTCGGGGCAACAGAATCAATCCTACAGCGACGACCTTCTGAACATCAGGGGATCGATCGAGATCTATTGTACCTCGTTCTTTTGGATGAACATCCTCACATCCCAGATATTTTGGTTTGCGAAAGGGTACTTGCACCAGGGTTTTGACCTACGCCATTCAGGGATAGAATGAAATAAGGAACCACTTAACAAGGCTCCAAATAAGCGTCCTACCTATGGTCTAGCTATTGATCAAAAATAGTTGAAAGCATACAGTACTCCAATTGGACCCTTATTACGAAAACGTTCAAAGGTAATTGACCCTCTTTCACAGATGTCCCCCAGTGGGAAAAGACACTCGTTAAAATATTATTAAGGAGGGTTTGTCATGACTCATGATAATTCCCAAACAATCCAAAGGGCCAGGTAGAGTAGAACCACGAAAAAAGAGAACTAGCAGTTGCTTGAGTCCCTGCCCATCCAATATCAGCCCGAGTTTGGGGATATGTGAGCCATGTAACATCATACGACCATATATATATATATATATGTATATGTATATATATATACATATATATATATGTATATATATATATATATGTATATATATATATACAAATATATAAAAGCAATCATCAAAACTCTGATATGAGATCAGGATTTAAGGAAGCATGAACCAGCTATGGATTTCAGCAGCCACAAAAATGTTTCAACCAACACCAAGGACTCAGAAGTGATGAATTCCATCCTTTGGTCTGTCCCAGCGGCGAAACAGCGAAGACGGACATGAATGTGAAGTTGCCTGAGTTCAATGGCCACTTCAGGAATCATTTCATTGGAGGTATTATATTTATATATTATATATATATATATGAGGCCTATCAGTGAATATCCCTACCAAGCATGGCCTTATATGGTAGAGTACCTGCATTTTGGGGTTCTGAAATTTCTGAACTGAGTGGGTTCGCAGACGGCCAAAGGGGTCCAGGAATTGAAGGTAGATTCAGGTGCAAGTGAGCAATGTTCAAACCCCTGTGTCGTCCCTTTACACATGGTTGGTCAATAGGATTTCCCATCATGGTTTGTGATACGCCCCAATATCATGTTGGATAGTATAATCTCCTATAATCATCAGCCAA
The DNA here is from genome assembly GCA_003297045.1 of Symbiodinium sp. clade C Y103. Taxonomy (NCBI): domain Eukaryota; class Dinophyceae; order Suessiales; family Symbiodiniaceae; genus Cladocopium; species Cladocopium sp. clade C. Next base: position 58,035 of record BGPT01000937.1, on the reverse strand, counting down.
CAGAGGTTTTGATCGCCGCTCAAGTGGAATATCCCTATAACTATATACTGGTTGGCGAAAAAGGGACTTCCCAGTTGCAGTGGTTTCTAAGCTCCTTTATATTTTGCAGAGTATACAAATGTATACAATTCATCCCCGAACGAATCATCAAGCAGGAGTTGATTCTCCTAACACTGCTCAAGTGGAAGATCCCCATTGCATGGGCCAAGTTGATGGGTACAACACTGCTGGGATGCATCCCCAAGTGGATCATTCCAGTTGGTGTCCTCTGTTTGGTAGTTGGATCCTGGTTAAGCATCATCCAGGCCATGGAAAAGGACACATCTGGCATTTGCGCCGAGGCCTCAACGAAAATATTCCACATCTTCGCTATATAGATTGCCGATTTCGGATTTCCAACTGCGGAAGGAACAGAAACTAAAGGCTCAAAACTAGAACATATTTGAATCCACCACAGCTTTTATGAGTGGCGGATAGTGGCGGCAAGTATCAGTAATCATGCCCTTTTGACATATCTTTTGACTATGTAGGCTTCACCACCCCCGACGAAAATACAGGTCCAAGCCTTGGGACAATAGATTGTCCTAAACAATTTAAACAAGCACTTCCATGGCAATTCCACTTCCAGCAGCAACAAAGACACGGTTGCTATTGGACAAGATCAGCCATCTGGGAGGATTCCAACGTGGCAACGGAAAAACATGCGCCATTTGCAGATGGGGAACCCCCATTGAAACAAAACATCCTTTTATAGGAGATGTCCAATTCAGCTTTGATTACACACAAAACATGAAAGTTCGGCCAGCTGGGTCTCGGTCACACCTTGGGGGTCATCACCTGAAGCCTTTGGCCTGAATTGGGGAACATGGCCGGTGGTTGTATCTGATAAGTAGTCTACACTTGCTGCTTCATCCCACTTGATAAATGGGTTATAACAGGTTATAACATGTTATAACCCTGGTTATAAATGGGCTAAGTAGGGGCAATGTCCACTTGTGACTCAGGTTGTAATCTATTTACGAAGTGGGGTGAACCCCCAAGCATTCATCAGGGGGAACTACCTCCCAACCCATCCAAGACGTCGCGCCCGGACCGCCATGGAACGCTTGCCCTTCAGCGTTTCCAAACAAAAAGTGACCTGCCAGGAGTGTCATGACTGTTCACTGGAAAACAAGGTGACTGCAGACTGCAACTACAAATATATCGACCATCTAGACCCTACTTAAGCTACTCAACATACTTAGAACCAACTTAGACACCTGCTTTTTTGGCAAAAAAACAAAGCATTTCACCAGGAACAATTGGGATTTCATGAGCAAGAGACTTGGTGTCGGTTTAGAGTGGTGGATACACTTGCAAAACTTAGGTTTCCTACCAACCTTCATTGCCCGATGGTTGCCTAAGTTGGTTCTGAGTAGGTCAAGTAGGGTTTATATGATCGATATATCTATAGGTCATTGGCTTTATAAACCAACTTACAACATCTTACATTTCTAAGGCTGCTCCTAAGTTGTTTACACCACGACATAGCCCATCTATTTCCCGTAAATGACGTATCCCAGATCTTTTAGACGTACCCTCCGCTAGTCAAACATAGCAATTGGAAATCCATGAAAAATGGAGATTTATTCTAGCTGAGCAAATCATCGAACTAAATGGTGGATTTTCCAGCCAGCCACGTTTGATTACCATAGGGTACCCTCTGGTAAACGTTTACATAACGATGGAAAATCACCATTTTTCATGGCTATTTCTCTGGCACTTTTCAATAGCTATGTAAACGTTTACCAGAGGGTATCTCAGATTCACCGGACGAGCCAAGTCGCGAAGGGCACGTTCGCGGCCACCATGGAGACAAACGCCACACCGCCATAGAGGAACGCCTCAACGGGACCGATGGATCTGACTCGGGGCGAGTCTCGTGTCGGTTCCATGAAGTTTACCAGGGAAATATGGGGTTAATTACATTTAATAACATTTTATAACCATAGATATTGATATGATATGTGTGTTCATATTAAGTACCATTTAGAGATATGTTAAGCCCACTTTTCGGGATACTTGGGGGACTTGCTTATGATATCTTCTGATTATATGCGGGTTTCCCAAGTCATGCGGGTACCCCAAATCATCTAATAATTAGAACATGCTAGTACTGAAGATACCATGTTGACTTGTGTCCATTTCAAGACATCCCCATGTGGAGCTTTCCTGCTTTACGGTTATCGAAGTTGGAAGGTAAAATGGATTTTCAAGGGACATGTTGGAAAACTTGTTGGATAAAAATGGATCAAACATCAACACATGGAGGCATCGGAGCGCGGAACATTCCCGAAAAAGTGGTAATTCCCATTGAAAGTCGTGTTGAATGTACTGGATCCATCATGATCCATCCATGATTGACCCAATACAGGCTGGAGATTCATATTTGGGGATTGATCCAGGTATTCCAGCTGGAAAATGTTCCCAGCAACACCAATTCTAGGATGGCTGCTACAGTTCGGGGAAGACAATTTTCTGATCTTCGGTATGAGGTCTACAAATGGAGGTTTCCGAAAATTTTATAACCCCAAAACATCCTAAATGAGACAATTTCAGTATTGAAACAAACATGGTGACATGGGGATCACCCATTTTGAGAAACTTCCAAATGTCACATCCGGATCCATCCGGTACCTAAACATGGCTTCCTGGAAAATCAGCATTTGCTTTTTTGTTTTTTTCCCAAAGTTCCGTCTAGTTCGGGGATTTTCATGGATGTTCGAGCACGCCATGTTTGATCACCGGAGGGTATAAAGTTGCGTTGTACAGCATTGTGCTGTCATGGGAACTTTGGGGATAATAATTAATATGTGTGTTGTTCCATGCCCTCACAAGGTTCGGGCGACTTATGGATACTCATGGACAATATGCAATGGCCGTAGAGAGGTCTATACTATGTGTTGAGGCCATGACATGTCTGATGGTTAGTGGTTTCAAATTCCAACGCTTGACACAGGGCGGAAACCTTTGTCAAGCGAAACTTCATGAAACTAATGGCCACACATTTTAAGGATTAATGTGGATTGTACCAGAAGCATTCAAGACAAAAATGAAAAATAAGCAAGTCCAAACACGTATCTTTTTATTCACCGCTTTACTGATACAGTAGAACGGGAGCAGCCTATACCATGTTGAACCTCAGTGAATCATCACATTGAGACAAATCGAAGATCCAACAGATCGAAGCAACAAAGGTCTAATCCATATATGACCCCGTATAATCCCATATATCAGTGGGGATATTCCAAATACAGATCTGTTTTTTAAAACCCATTTACAAAGTGGTATGCACCCCCAAGTTGGTTTAAGGGAAACCCAATCAATTTATATCAATTTCAGGTTAAGACTTCCCAACAACACCAATCCATTCGACAAATTCGAAAGACCTCCAAAATTGGCTTTTCTTCAAGGAACTCCATCTCCCGGTGCCCCCTTTGGCCTTGTTGTTGGTAAGGACTGAAAAGCCATTCAAAACAGCAATGGGTAGAACAGGCAAAGCTTCCTAGCGGCGCTTGACTGAAGGACTTACTGTAAGAATTATTGAACTCATCAAGTAAGAGATTCATCGTCAAAATCATGACTATTGAACTTCAATATTCAATGTCTGAAACATATTTTTATTTTTGATAATACTGTAGTGCATCATGTAGTCATTACATGTTATTAACATTTTTCCGTGTCATGAAATTCACCAATCCAAAAACATGCGCCATGAACCTTGGATAAGTTACCCTCTGGTAAACATTTACATAGCTATGGAAAATCACCAGTTTTAACAGGAAAATCAACTATTTCTATAGCCATTTTCAATAGCTACGTTAGTTTACCAGAGGGTAAATCATTATTAATCCCACTAAAATCGCATTAAATCATCATTTTTCTATGGTTTTCCTATGGTTTTCCTATACCAAACATGGAATTCCCAGGATCTTTTTTCCTTTTCCAAGGGGCACCGCTCCAGGCTCGGATCATTTCGACACCAAACTCGGAATCCCAAAAAACATACGTTGGGTGCGGCTGACCCGAAAAAGGGATCACCTTTTTCGACTTCTCCAAGGTTAAATATCTGGGATTGAACATGATTGAACTCACCAAGTTGTGATAGTTTTTTTTTAAAATTGGAATGTACCCTCTGGTAATCAAACATGGCAATGGAAAATCCACCATTTATAGATGATTTTCCCATTAAACCCTCCATTTATAGAGGATTTCCAATTGCCATGTTTGATTACCAGAGGGTATAAAATGGGGATGTTTCATGGGATTCTTTCGAATGTTTTTTGGTGAACAACTCCACCGATCCTGGCGGGTACACTGCTGGAGGATCATCCCAGGATCCTCGTTAGCGATTTTCACAACCCAAAAAAAGTGATCGGAAGTCTCCATGTATCATGGATGATCCATGATTATCCCATCTAGAAAAAGGGCTATACCTAGAGTAATTTAATATAGCTATTGAAAATGGCCATAAAAATAGTGGATTTTCCTATGAAAATTGGTGATTTTCCATAGTTATGTAAACGTTTACCAGAGGGTATGTTAACATAACTATGGAAAATCACAATTTTTACTGGGAAAATCCACTATTTCTATGGTACATGTTCCATAGTTATGTAAACGTTGAGGGTATCCCTATGGTTCTTAATCACTTACGAGGACCGTCGGAAAATCCTCCAAGTCGACCGAAAAAAACCACCCAGCGCGGTCCGCAAGGTTGGGTCGTTCGAAGCAAAGGACTACCAGCGAGACCTGAGCGAGCCACGCCGAGATTGTTGGGATCCCAACATGGTGAAAACCATGGTGAAAACCATAGGAGAACCATAGGAAAAGCATAGGAAAAGCATAGGAAAATACTTGGTGGCTCATCCCACTTAGTGGGTTATAACCATAGTTTTAAGTGGACATTGCCCCTACTTATCCCACTTATAACCAGGGATATAACCAGCTTACTAAGTGGGATGAACCGCCGAGTAGCGATTTAACATGATTTAACCAAGAAAAAATATGGAGAGTGGGATGGAGTAGGATTGTTATTGGGATTTTGTGAACGTGAAGCTGGGGGGCCACATAACTCCAAGTTCACTTTTGCGGGTATGGTAGAGATATCCAGACTTCATGGATGGTGTATGGAAAATCCGATTAAACTGGATGATTTGCGGGTACCCCCATGACTTAGGAAACCTCCATTACTAGTAAAAACAAACATCAATGAACCTGCGCGGCATGGAAACACTTGGATCTTTTTTGGCATCTTTGTGTTGCCATACATGGGTCCTGCTTGGTGGGTCCTTTCGCGAGTCCTCTGAACGGCAATCTTGGATACCCTAGGGAGGTTCAACATATGTTCTTTGTGTCTGAAAATGGTGGAACTATAGGTCAACAATTATATCGATTTATGCCGTATATAACTAGTTGGATGAGGTTATGACATGTTATGAACCCAGTTGTAACTGAGGCCCCTTCTTGTAGGTAGCTAAGATATGAGAGGGTCAGAAAAACGGCGAAGTATGTTGCTATATGCTGAACATCTCAGATGACAACCGCAATACGATCGATACCAAAGCCCCCATGTTCAGATGGACAATGGCTTGGTTAGGGGAAAACATGTCAACCATCTACTCGTTAGTATATAGTTTCTTCTTATATATATATAATTATATATATATATAACTATATATACAATTATATATATATAATTATATATATATATAATAGTGGTTTATAGTTCGGTGGTTTAGCAAGCTCCCCCCTGTAAGTCGGTTCCACAGTTGATAGTCATCCCCAAAAAGGATGCAGAAAAGTATAGAGTTTATCAATGTTTATAACGAGATTTTAGGATTGGAATTTACTTTCATTCTATTGATATCTTAGCGGTCTTAGCTTACCTCAGGGGACTACATTGATGGAATCCCCTAAATCTTGGACTGACATGAGGCTTACACGGAGACTCAAGAATGCACATTCCAATCCAAATGCTTCGGGATGATTGGGGGGTAAGCTGCCCGACCAAGTTTTACCCTCTGCCAGTCTTGACTTGCAATATCGTGCAATGAAAATTCCACTTCGTTGGATAACTAAATGGCCTCCTCTCAAAAAGGAGGAAGCCGAAAAAAATCACTGGTCAATCATCATGTTCCTCACAAAAATTGCTCAGACACAATTTCTCCCCATTTTCAGGCACACCCGTATATTCTCACAGTGAAATTGCCTCTTTCCCCAGCATATGTTTGCCATTTACAGCACCCAGCACCCAGCAGCACCGCCCAGGGCATCCAGGGGACGCTGATCATGTGCATGGAAGTGATGGTCTCTGAATATGCAAAGCCGAGTCTGATAGTCTCCTTGACAAATACCTGACAACGTGGTCTTTTGGGACGTGATGCTTGGAAACGCTGATTTCGGATTCATATATGGTGATATGGGATATCAATGGGGATAACATACATATGGTACAATGCGATAACATGGAATAAGCGACTATATCCAATTTGGATGTGGCTGAAAATACGTCGTAGATTCCAATCATGGCCATGTTTAAAAGAGGGAAATATCGAGTAACCAATGGAGCTTGTGATATTTTCCAGCCAAAACATGGAGAGAATCGACCTGACTTGTGAAAAGAATCTGCGGACGGGTTACAGTAAGTCATTGGAGTACTGACCAGAAATGGCAGGTCCTTTTAGGATCTCAAACCGTCCAGGGATAGTTTCACCATGGTTTTCTGGTCTTTCACCAACAGATTTCCATTTCTAATATGTTCTAATTGGAAATGGTGGATCTAAAACAACTAAGACGGTTGTGATTTCAACCAAGGCTGGTCGTTATTTTTCTTGGGGAGGAGACCAAACAGCCCAAGGCTGGTGGCAATCTGAGCCACCTCCCAGAGAAGTTGGCCTTCCCAGCTTTCATGGTGAATTTCCAGTACTCGTTGTGTCAAAAAATGTCAAGAATCATGTTATCTAAGGGGATGTTTGGGGAAAGTGCAGTGGCTGGTTTGGTGTACCAATGTACCATCATGTACCATTCATCACCATTGACCTAATGATGTATGTGTGTAGTATATGTTGCTATACATTGTATGGAGTGACCGAAAAAGAAGATCTATGAATCTATGATCTATGTTGGGTTTCAACCCTACATGCTCCAGATGCATTCAGGAAGCTGTGCAAAATTTGCATTTCAAGGAAAAAAAACATCGAACGACGGGGATTCTCCAGCTATGTAGCTGATGACAGAGGGGTCGGATAGAACAACTACCCAGCAACTAAAACTCCATCATCCTTAACTAGTCCAGTGTTGAGAGCGCAAGGGCTATCTAATCCAACCAAGTCCAAGACCCAAGTTGGTCCCCTGCTGTGGAGCGGTCAACTGACCAACTGTGGTTATTCCATGTTATTCCATTCGGGTCTCTCTCTCTCTCTCTCTCTCTATTGGGGTTTCCTAAGAATGACACACTTTGATGATTTGGGCGTGCCCCAAATTTTACACAATTTTAAGAACCCCTTACTTATACCTGGTCAAACTCACCTACTTCCCAATCAAAAAAGCTGCAGCTCAAAATATGTCAATCTCGTTCCAAGGACCCAACAGTTGATAGCCTCCCGGAATCAGCTCCACGGCTGGAAAATCCTCCATCCCAGCCTTGACTAATGTCACAGACGCCAAGTATACCATGACCAGAAGGAGCGCACGCCAACTATCCTCCGAGGCGCCGGATGTGTCAAAAATGGGATCTAGCACTGGATTAACTAGAGATTGTGGGCATTAATTAAAACTGTGGTTAGATGGGGGTTATAAAATGTTTTAAAGTGTGATATACCAACTCATACATAGCTAGGTTGACTTATAACTTGCTGAATTCTTGCTATTTTATGGTAGATATGACTCGAGTTTTCATGGCACTGGGGTAAATATAACTCTGGGGCTCCACAGTTTCATGGATTTTCCATGGTTTTCCTCCAAAAGTGGTCAGAACCTTGATGCTCTGGTGAGACCAATTTGGCTTTGCGTGGGAATCTTCCCGCCCAAAAAAGTACTTTGCTTCGAGTGATCCCCTTGATAGCTTGTTCTGACATAGTTTCTGACATATCATCTAGAAGTATATATATATATATATTAATTGTTAAACAAATCTGACAGTCAGTCTATCTGACATATTCCCTCCAGATCCCCCAGTTGTTGTGGATTCGCCGGCAATTTTTTCAAATCAACTCAGCAAATCCAAGCAAGTGGATGCAAATGGATGTCCATCCCATGTCAAATATATTCAAATATGGTATGATAGCTTTTGAGCCATCCCCAAATGGGTTTGTCTGAAAATGATGGAAAAACACCCAACAAGCCACTGATGAATCATCCGTTTCTGTGTTAAAATTTGCCTCGGGGGGTAGGAGCCCAATTTTCTGACACACCCGCAAGAAATGTAGGCGTAGGGATGCAAATTGGATGATCCAAATCTGTGGTTCTGTGTATCTAAATTAGATCCGCCAACTAGGGGGATGCAGGTCTAATTTCTTTGCGAATGATTTTGACGTGAAAAGCAGATCAAAGCAGGGCAGGGGTTGAGATTCTCTCAAGGTTTAAGAATAAGTTAAGTTAAAACTTAAAAAAACGAACCCCTTAACTGGACAAATTGGTGAATGTGAGCCAGTCTCATGAAACTTATGAAAGTCATCGGGGACCACTCACCAGACCACTCATCGAACTTTGGATTCGGGTAGGGATGGTAAAATGAACATACTTGAAACATCTTGAAACCACCTGCCACACATTGTATATAGTCCTAATACGTCCTGATGATTTACTGCTGAATTTTTCTTTAGCCCTTTGAGTGTGTCTTTCACCCTGCAACAGCCTTGAAGGTGGATGTCTAACCCCTGCGAATTAGATCTATGACTGATTGGAATAGAGACGCTTCACATGGCGGGTACTGTTTGGCCCTTTGACCTGGCCTCCTGTCTTCGGCGGAGATGACTCGGTCAAGACTCTCCACCAACGTGGTGGATTATGGAATTATAGTGCATGACATTTTTGGATACATGTTCACCATCGAGACTGCCATTTTAATGGCTATGAGCCCAGGTTTGCCGGCTTCAAAAGAAATCCCACTGTATTCCCATCATTATCCCCAAAAAAAGACATGTTTTTTCTGGTTAAATCACTGCTGCTACACGAGGAAAGTGGTGGCATCATCCAGAAATTCGATATTCTTGTCTGTATGTATATATATACATACATCCCCATGAATACCCCATTACATCTTCTAATACTCTGGATGGAAGAAATCCTGCACCAATTGATGGTTTATCCCCTCAAACAAAAAACACTATTTAATACGATTTACACTGTTTCATAGATACCAATAGCTACCACCTAGTGCATCCACAGTGGGTCTATATTCCAGGAAAAATCCACCATTTCGGTTCCAGTCGGATCCAGTTGATACGTTTTCTGACGGCAAGTTACCTGGAAGGCGATCGGGCTTAGAGCGAGCACGATCACTGCCTGACGGAGCAACATCAACTGGTCATAATCAATCACTGATACCTTTCACAAATCATAGAATCTATACAATTTCATTGGATTGGTTGAAGGGAAAATCTACAGGAAAGCCCTATAATTGATGGCAAAAACCATAGTTTCCTGTAGATTTTCCCATCAACCAATCCATTGACAATTGTATACATATAATGTATATAACTCGATTAAGAAACCAGTTTGTTCTTGGCGGGATCTGTGAAAATGTCCCAAGCAAAAAAAAAAACAACGCCAAACACACCAGCCATTCACCACTGCCACTGATTTCGTTTAAATTCTTCCCACCTGGATGTGCATGCCAGTCAGGGATTCACAAACAAATGCATCATTATGCCTTAAACATATCATCATACTATGACAAACAACAAAACATATACAAGTTTATAGATGGAATTATCCCTAAGTTAGCTAGATGCAGCGATTCCAAACCATCCCTAGTTGGATTGGTGAAAGGGACATTTTACGGGAAACCTCTATAGTTGGGGAAATCCATGTTTTCCGGTTTCGATTTTCCCTTCAACCAATCCAGTGAATCCTAGTTAAGGAACAATAAAAACCATGTGGATTCTCCTTTTCTTTGAATGGGTTCAATCCTCAAGCCCAAAAACGTATTTTTCTGTTTCAATTTCTTGGAGATTTGATCAACTCTAAAACTGACCAACCCCAAATGATAGATGGCGAAGGTTCGCCTTTGCAAAAGTGGTTGCTGCCATCTGGGAACCAAAAACGGGTGGAAATCACATCTTTAATGGACACATCATCTCTAAACAGACCGTTTTCCAATTCGCAAACTATTATTCTTTTTATGCAGGGTTGATGTTTCATAGATATAATTCAACAGATTCCAGATAGATGATGTATCCATTTAACAAAACATTATCCGTTCCTACATTGTGACTCCCCCCCCGTTATGAGCTGGTTTATAAACCCCATCAACTATGCTTATGATATGAGTACCATAAACCAACTCACTTCTTGGAGCCAAATGTTCACCATATTTAACAGCTATCGTTAAAGTCAGCGAATGATAATCCAATCGAAATCCCGAACAAATCCCCATGTTTTTCATCGCCATTGTCCCATGGTCAAAGCCTGTGGATTTCCTAGGCTTTTCGGGGGGGACCCACCATCCAAGGCTGTCCCAGGGACCAGCAAGGCATAGACCGTGATCCAATCCTCGGTGAAGAAAATATGCTGAGATATAGATCGTGAAATAGTTATGTACATTATAAATATGATTAAATATATGATATATGGTTGAATAGGGTTCAATTTATGGTAAGTATGGTTAACTATGATTAGACATGGAGTTTTGGGTATGCCATGTGCAAATAAAAACATATTAGCCATGAAAATAAACAATCCTATCATATCCTATCCCATTCCAATGAATAATGTAAAATAACCCTACACCAAACATCAAATCCCACTAAAACATCCAACCGACAAGAGTATATTCATGGTTCATTTGGAGATACAACCATCATGCAGATTGCGACAACTGAATTTCTGACAGAATTTATACTAGTGGGAATGAACTTGGCAACTGCTCTTGATACAGTTGCGCAAAAGAACACATCTTTAGGCGGGCATTTCATGCCTCCATTTCCAGCAAAAGATCAAGGTATTCAGCAACCGCTTCAAGGCTTTCGCCCTGATTTGAGATACAGCCACCAGTATAGCGACCCCCCAAAGGTAAAAAAGATGGACACTTGGAAAATCAGGGGAAAACATCTATCCTATCTTATAGTTGCACGGATTAGAAGCAAGAACTGCTTTGCGGCTCATAATTTCCAAAACTTCCTGGCAAAACTTGGCCATAGAAACCAAGTGATTTTTGGACAAAAACCCAGACCAAACCTGGGCAGATGGCAGATTCATTGTTCGCCAAGTTAGGGATGGCTGACCACAGAAAACTCATTTATGTATGTAGTCATTTTCTCTTTGGACATGCCATTCTTGCCAAATTTCTCTTCAGGGGTCCATTATATACATAAACTAAAGTCTCAATTTCTCATCTTCCAATTTGATTTAGTGTTGTAAAACTGCAAAACATATGGAAATATAATAAACAATGTTTAAACCATTTGTAGTAAGTGCCTTTCCACTTCCGAAGCGGGATGATCTTCCAAGTAATGTCAACCGCGGATTGATAAACCCTGACCATGAAAATTGGCGGGGTAACACCCTGTAACCCCCCAAACCACGATAAACTAATTACCACCAAAACCGAAACCACCTCTCTATTAAAAGACTGGAGGTTTTGCAAAATCCAATGCAAGTTGGCTAATTTCAACAAAAAAACATATCTAGAAATTGATGGTAGATACATCTATACTTACGCTATTATTCAGATGGACATACCATTTATGATTCGAACGATTGGTGAACCTCAATTACTTCGCGGCGAATTACCCAGGAATAGTGGCTGGCTTAGTTCTCCGGAATTACAACTGGACTATGGTTTATAACCCCCATTAACTATGGATATATCTACTATAAACCATAGTTAACCTAGTTATAAACCAACTTAGCTATCTAGGGGGCACCACCTTGTAGACAATCCCAACCTACTTTTAACATCATTATAACAATGGTGAACTGGTCCCCCCTCACGTTGCACGAGTTTCCCTGGTATCATGATGCCCTCGCGCGTTCGCGGCAGGATCTTCGGCATAGAACCTGGGATCCGAAGTTGCGGCAATCGAAGGCAACGCCCCCTACTTGGCGAATTTGGTTTGTTGCTTTTACGAATATAGGTTAATTGGGTTTCTGGTACATACATAGCTTCACATAGCTTTGCTATAGTTGGGTTTATAAACCGACTTACAACTGGGGCACCTCATTGTAAAGTTGCTTTACACACCCATCCAACTCATAAAGCAGCAACAACTGACATCTTACAAACAATTTTGATAATTACCACCCCAACCAAAATAGGGAGTTAACCCTTAAACAAGGTGGAATGCAGCAAAGTTGGGGATTCAACATGAATTGCAACAAAAAAAGTTGTTGAAACAAAACTCTGCGGTTAAAACGTGCTGTTTCTCCCCGTCAAAATCAAGGGGTTCCTGCAAGCGTTCCTTTCAACGTCTGACAGTTACCCTCCGGTAATGGAAAACGGCCTATGTGGATTACCTAACAAAGATGGTGATTTTCCATGGTTATGCTACATTACTAGAGGGTATAAGTTGGTCTATTCTCACCCACCCTCTAGACAATCTAGATTCGTGGTCGAGAAATTGGGTAGACCCAAACAAATGTCACTTAAATCGGACACTCCATGTTCAAACAACCCATTATATCCCGCATAAATCCAACAGGTATCCATCGACCATTCACTTTTTGTCGTCCATGTTCCAGTTCGTTAGCTGAGTTGATGAACACAACTCCAATTTCACGTTTGGGTTGATTAGGGGGTTGTATCGAACTGTTAATAGGAAGTGTAAACCAAGAAACACAACTGGAGGGTGTGGTACTATCCATATTTCACCGGTGACATCTTCCAATTTGCGAGGATTCCAATATGTTGTGAATTTTCTTCCTGAGATCATCCAATTCAACCGACCAAAAATATCTGCCAGGATAGAGGAAACCACTTCTATCATGGGATTCAAATTGGATTCTGATATATACTATCATACAGTGGATTTAATGGTGGTTTCCTGAAATGGGGGTACCCAAAAATGGAGGGTTTATAATGGAAAACCCTATTAAAATGGATGATTTGGGGGTACCCCTATTTTAGGAAACCACCAATGGGGATTTCATCATTGAAACACTACGTCAGCACGGGGTCAACGAAAAAAAATCGTCCCTTTGCCTGGAGAGTCCAACTTCACAGCTTTTCTGATGGTCGTTCGGTTTTTTGACTCTGATGGTTATAAAAAAAGGTTACCCTCTGGTAATGACTAACATATTGCTATTGAACATGGCCATAGAAATAGTGGATTTTCCCGTTAAACATGGTGTTTTCCAATAGCTATGTTAGTTTACCAGAGGGTATAAGACAAATAGATAGGTAGATAGACAAATAGGATCAAATAGGTACATAGTTACAAAACATACTGGTGTCATAATAGTTATATATTACACTATACTACATTATACAAACACATGTGAGCAAGTCCAACAACATCAACAAACAACCAACTAACCAAGAGTTCGGTTGCCGGTCACGTCGGACCACGGGAACGGTTACATCTCCAGCTCGTTTCTTGCTTCGCTTCGTCCAAAAATGGGCTAGCTCTAAATTCAGATAGATTTACTGGTTAGTCAAGGTTAATCATATTTTAATTCTTCTCTGAATTAATTGCCAATTAATAAGTAAAGTATATATAGTCAATTATGGTTAATTAATCTTAGGCTAGCTTGGTTAATCCATGTTAATCATATTCTTTCAGTGGTCAATCAATGTTATCCTCTGGTTATTCAAAATAGCCACGGAAAATCATCATCTTTAATAGGTAAATCACCATAAATCATCGAACTAAATGGGCCATGGCTTCCATGGCTATGTTTAATAACCACAGGGTAATCATATATTTCTCCAAACTTGGCCACTTCAATGGGGGGATCTGGCCCATCTTCAGACCCATGTCGAGTCGAAGTCAATTTAAAAATTCGTCAAACGCAGCCAGGTTGGTTCCCAGTTCACCTTAAAAAGTTGCTTCAACTTCTAGTGGCTATCCATGGTTATCCATGGTTATGATTGGTTATCCAAATAAATGACTAGTCTAGTCCTCTGAACAAAATCACCAAATCTGTTTTGGATGAACTTGAAACCTCCATTGAAATGATCTCCAAATTGGAGATAGTTTGTCAAAAAATCGACAACAATCCCAAGTTGTTTCATGTTTCACTACCCAGCATTGTAGATGCCCAAAAAAAAATCGAACATCCAAATCCCCCTGATTGTTTCATGGTTCTGCCATAAAGAACCCAGAATTGTTCTAGGTAAATCTGTCATATCAACCTGAAAAGTTTGGCCGTTGATGATTTCCCCGATGAGTTCCCTTTCGGAACTCGTGTGGTCGTGATCAGATATATCAACTACCCTCTGGTATTGCCTAACATAGCTATGGAAAATCACAATTTTTAATGGGAAAATCCACTATGAATGGCCATGTTCAATAGCTATGTTAGTTTACCAGAGGGTACATTGCCTTCCAGATTTATGTTTTCTCCCAGATTTCTAGATTCCCAATTGGTGGCGCATCCAACGAACCCTAAGAGGTTATATCATCTTATATCCCTGCTTATAGGTGTGATAAGTAGGCTCGATCCACGTATAACTAGGGTGAACTAACCTACTGAGGATCCATAGGTAGGTCGCCACCAGGTATAGCCGTCATATCCCATTAAAACCTCCATGTATAACCTGGGGATTTTCATAGAATTTCCCATAGGTTTTTCCCTTCTCCATCCGTTTTCCCCGCCAACACCAGCTTCGCAACACCAGGTTCGCATCGTTCATCGGCGTGGACGCGGCCACCACGGCGTTGGTCGCGGCCTTCTCCAATTCCGCGTCCGTGGGGAGCCGCGTGAGCATGGCGGGCACGTGGGTCTTGACGAAAGTGATGTTGCGGTCGCGGTCGTCGCGGTCGCGACTCTGAAACTGGGCTGTGGGTGCCTCGCAGGACGACTGGCGAAGAGAAAAACATGCACCGATTCAGCCAGGGAGAATGGTGTTTTTTCTTTGTATTCATGCAATGGTATTTATGCAACGTAAAATAACTATATAAATATATCAATCAAGGATACATGGGGGTTTCTTAAGTCATGGTTTGGAACCCCAGTCGTCACCATGGAGGTTTCAAGACATTCCAATGCTGACTTTTCGATGACTTGGGGGGTAGCCCCATGACTTGCAAAACATCCATTACTACGCAATTAAAGCTGTTAATGGGATATAATTATCCAACTGATTGCTATGATATTAATATATGGCTATGGCTCAAAATTAGGAAAACCCTATAATTGGTGGGTTTATGTTAATTTACCATTAAAAATGATCATGTTTGGTACCATAATTTTGAGCCATACCCATATATTAATGCATACTAAACTTAACATAGCTATGGACAATCACCATTTTTAATGGAAAAATCAACTATAAATAGCTATTTTCAGTAGCTATGTTAGTCTACCAGAGCGTATACTCTCTGGCTCCACCTCAGACTGTGCTTGGAAGTTGTTTGGCTTCAAACGCATTCGACAAATTGCACGGATTCAACATGATTCGACGGTACGAGTACTTGGAGCACTCAAAATACAAGAACTCAGGGCCTCAGGTACTTGGGAACAACAAACAGAAAAGGGTGGATAATATGATAACACATTAGCTGCTTATACTTTCAAGAAACATCAATTTTGTTGAAGTTGGGTAGTTGGTTTATAGTAATTTTCACCTTTGAAACTGAAACATCAAACAGCCCATTTCAGACAGGCCAACATGCAGCCCCCCGCTATAAGTCGCCTTCAGAGGCCACAACAGATGTATCTACCATAAAACAACTTGGCTACAAAAGGCTTTAATCAACTTGGCTACTTTGTAGCTCATCCCAGCTTCTAAGTAGGTTGTATCCACTGTTATAAGTTGATGAATCCTACTTCTCCCACGAACATAACCAGGGATACAAGCTACTCAGTAAGTAGGATGAGCCACCAAATATGTGGGTATATATATATATATATAATTGGGTTACTGGGGACCATCGTTGGGGTATCTTACTATGATATTTCAAGGTCATAGCATACACTCTACTAATCTACTAATCCCTACTGTTATACCTGGTGTATTCTTATCTTTAAACTCAAACTTTGAGGGAATCATGGTGTTTATTAGTCATGGGGGTACCCAGTCATCAGCCCAGGAAAACGGATGACCAAACACGACCAAACTATATATAGTATAGAAACCCATGGTGACTTGGGGATCCGCCACGAAAAACAAACCCCCCAAATGAGTATCGATCAAACCTATGAAATACTATCTTTTTTGGCGGGGATGAACATCCAGAACCACCAGCTATTTTAGTGTCAGAAGGGATTCCATCAGTTTAGAACATTTTGATCCATAGCCCATAGCTAGATATTTGAGGCCAGAAACCATGCCATGGTTTCCTGGAGATGTTTGTTTCCTTGATCATAACCAATCCTTTGATTCTCAGGTGTTTTTTGGGGGGTCAAAGGTGAGAGAAATTGGTGGTTGTGGTTTGGTGTTTGCAGTCACCAAGATCATCACATTGGGGATATAATGGGGATATACTGAGAATATGTTGCGGATAATGGGGAGATAGCTATATAAGCGACACAGGTGATATGGGAATTGGGATTCCCAAAACTATTGGGTTGTAGCCATCTAAAAATTGATTTAAGCAACAAACAATAGGAGGTAAGTGAACAAATGTAGTCTACATGCCAACGGGGGTATGACCCATAACAATGACGGTCATATTGCTACACTTAGCTAGTTACATCCAGACAGTTGTTGGTGAAGTTCCACACTATTGACGGGTCAGCTCAAATGTCCGCGATTTGTTTTTGTTCATTTCCATTTTGGATGATAGACAACCCTTAGATTTGCTAAAGAAACCCGCAACAAACAATATATACATATATATATATATACACATACATACATACATATTATATATATATATATATTAATATATTAATATAGATTCCCCAGTTGTAGTGAATTCATATTGAGAAAATGATTCGAATCATCTGAAACAAACCCGTTTGAACCCCAGGTTTGTTGAGTAGAACCCTGAACCCGTCGCCACGGTGAAGGGCTTGGCTTTGTCTGAAACTAGGATGCCCCAAGACCACAATGGGTTTACAAATGTTTATAATCATGTTCCTTAGTATTAAGATGCCTTTTCTTACTTGTGCTTAGTAGGGAATGGGGGTTGCTGGGATGATTATGAAAATGGTTATTATAGGTCATTCCCCCATTCCCTACTAAGCACCAGTAAGTTTTTGGGGGAGATAATTACCACAAGTTTCAGACACAGCCACCCTAGGCTCATGGTAAATCTTAAATACCTGCCACAAAAATCTCACTAAATATAAGAATTAAGGCCATTTGGGGATGATTCCCTTAATCCTAACCATATATTCCAGGGCTCGGTCACAGTGAGGGCGTTAGAATTTACCTAGATGTTTACCCCAATTCCTACCATGGATAGCAACCAATTTTGCGCTAGTTAGTAGCCAAGGTGTACCCAGTGGGCCTCCATCCTCTCATGGTGAGTCTCCGTGGAGCTTATGAGCTTCTGTAGTTCGCGCCTCGGGCAGCGGAACGGGTGCCCGAAACCTCAACACCTCGTTCTTCTACCATGGGGGGTTCCTAAAATGGGGTTTCAATACATTTCAATGCTCGAATGACTTGGATGACTGGGGGTACCACTATGACTTCGGAAACCACCACATGCCTATGAAGAAAACACGCTGCTATCATTCAGATCTGTGGAAGAATGGGACTGGCTTGGGGAGGAAACAGCTTCCCATCCTGAAAACCATCTATAGCAGGGTTTCAGTTCCAACCAACAGTATCAAATGCCAGATCACCAGATCATGTGTCTGGGCATGATTGCAAATGGCTGCAATTCAGCAACGCCATAAAAAAATGGTATTATTCCCCCATACTGTACTCCCCCTAGGAACATCTATTAACCGTTTATTCACCATCATTTTTATTGACCTTCGGCCAGGTCCAAATAACCCTTGGCAATGGTCCGCTGGTATGCTGGAGGCCCCTTGACTGCCGCAGCGTCCTTTTTCGTTGTAGAAACAGATGTCCAAATCACCGATGCCAAAATGTGTAAACCCGGTATTGGTCCACAGTATCGAAAAATGCCATTTATCAATAGATCATCATATATCATCGTATATCTCATATTTCCAGAGGGTGGTAACCCACAACTTAGTACAAACTGGTTAATAGTCCCATTAGCATCCATGAACTATATAGATATAACAAATTAAACAGGGGGACGAACCGGAACCCAAAACAAACCAGGTACCCAATCCACCCACACCCGTCATGCAAACACCCTTTTCGCTATTGGGTGCTTGAGCNTTAAACAGGGGGACGAACCGGAACCCAAAACAAACCAGGTACCCAATCCACCCACACCCGTCATGCAAACACCCTTTTCGCTATTGGGTGCTTGAGCCATAAGTAGTTACGAGGAATTAAAGTTCAACCCGACCCGGATTGGGGAATGGAAGAACAATCCTAGACTACTTACACCACATCTATAGTTGATAGATATGGGGCCTTACTGTACATTGTTGGTACTCATAGCTACTACCCTACCACTACACTAGATCTATATACATGTACCTCTACATAGTGGGGGTGCAGGGGCTCGTAAATTCTCNATTGTTGGTACTCATAGCTACTACCCTACCACTACACTAGATCTATATACATGTACCTCTACATAGTGGGGGTGCAGGGGCTCGTAAATTCTCAACTTAACAACCATAAACCCTAGTGCTAAATAGAAGTTATGTTCACCAACAAGTCGCGATTTAGCGAACACAGGGGCACCACCCGTCGCGGGTTTCAGGTCCACTCAGTGATGGTTTCCCGTTCTGAAACTCTGGAAAGCTCTGCACTGGAAGAGCATCGTGTTTTAGATAGATGGTATCAGATAGTCAGGTAGTCCACACATCATGCTTAATCCAGATTTTGTCAGCATCTATGGCCTTATCTAGAGTTTCCATCTATGGCTTTAGTCCAGACAACATAGTGTTTACATGTGTTGACCCTCCTGTAATCAAAGTAAAGATGACACCTGGAAATCCCTATAATTGGAGGTTTGTAACTGGGAATTTCAACTATAAAGCAAGCCATGCTTGACTACTGGAGGGTAAGGTTAGCCGTGAACTGAACCCAGCGAACCTGATTTGAACAAATCGGTAACCTTGAATATGTGTTATGTCCATCCTTAGCTCTCAAACTTCGCACTTGAACTCTCCGTTGCCAATCTTAGATACCCTGCAAAAAGTAAATTCTTACATATTCTTACCCTATTAGTAGATATTCCTATTTATCAAAAGAGATTAAAGGACTAAACTACCCATCCACTAGCAACTACGCATCCAAGATTAAGCTAGCCTCTGTAAACCCAGATAACTCACATGAATGAAGTTCGTATTGCCCTCTGGTAAGCCAACATAGCTATTGAAAATGGCCATTTATAGTTGATTTTCCCATTAAAAGTGGTGATTTTCCATAGTTAATAGTTAATAATTATATTATCTATGGATTATCTATAATGGTTATGTTAGTTTACCAGAGGGTACACCCTTCTTTAATCAAGCGACACATGTCGTCCATTCTTCACATCTGCAAAGGCATCCACAGGCCTCGCGCACAAAAGCGGTCAAGTTTCATGGGATCAATGGGCTGGCGTCATCCACCAAAAAAATATTAGGACTCCTTATACTTACTTATAATTGGCATATACTATAATATATATATAATATGAATATATAATGTATTTATATATATACATAATATGTATATATATATACATAATATGTATATATATATATATATCTAAATCCCTGTTCATTGATTGATAACCAAATCCTTTTGTGGGAAAACAACCTGGTTGTTATGGCACATATGGTTTTGACATGTTTCAACAAAAATAATGGTCCTTCAGCACATGCATAAATTTCTCTTAAACCAAGTCTGGGATTTGCTCATCCGGGGGCCATGAAAAATCAAACATTTATTCCCAGCAGATTCCCTGGTGGGTTAAATTAAACATATTGGAACTAAAACATGAAAAAGGAAACATCATCTGCAGTACAAAAAAACAAGTCTAGTGCTA
The DNA here is from genome assembly GCA_003297045.1 of Symbiodinium sp. clade C Y103. Taxonomy (NCBI): domain Eukaryota; class Dinophyceae; order Suessiales; family Symbiodiniaceae; genus Cladocopium; species Cladocopium sp. clade C. Next base: position 37,597 of record BGPT01000937.1, on the reverse strand, counting down.
TAGTCCATCCCCTTTGAGCTTTGGCAAAGACACCATGATTGAACAAGTGGTTATTAACGGTCATAACCTAGGTGCCCTATAGGTACCCTAAGTTACAGGAGGTTAATGGATGGTTCTTCCCGAATATGGTAATTATAGATTTTGACCCATCCCCATTTTTTCTTGTTGAGTTCTTACACTTCGTTTGTTTAAAAGTTGGTCATGGGATCTGCACTTAGAACCCTATAAAATCCTATAACCATGGCTGCTTGACACCTCACAAGAACTTCCATTGGATCCATGTTCAAACCGAACCCCCAGGGTCTCAAATGTGTCAAACTCGCGCCTTTCTAGTCACTCTAGCTACCCAAAAGATGTCCCACATGTTCCCAAATGGAGGTGTCCTGAATTAATTGGGGGGTACCCGGTACATTTATCCAAAACTAGACCATTGAATTTCCCAACACTTGTTTGTTCAAATGGTTCAACCACGATTAGATTACCATTAAAACCTATGGTTTCCTATTAAATTCCCATTAAATCCCTGTAAACATGGTTTTCGGGATTTTCCCATTTTAGGAAACCTCCCAATTGCTCCAGTTCCGAGAGACATGAACTGCATGAAGTTGGCCAAATCATCGCTAGTGCAGCTGCCTGAAGTTCTGCCGGACAAATTGGGACAAAAAACGTATTATCATCATCTCACGACCAGCCAGCCATGTCTTCACGCCTGACAAAAGGAATGCCAGCATTCAGAAAACTGGTTTCAATTACGGACTTGTGTGGAAACTTAGTGTGGATATATTATGGAATTTAAACATCATATGGATGTACAGGGAGGATTTAATGGATTGGTTTAGTCGAGAACTTGTACAGGAAGCCAGGAATCCTACAGCTTTTCACCATCGAAATTAAATAATCGGGGCTTCGATGTTCTTTTCATCCAATTATACAAGGTGATGCCGCCCCCCAGTTGCAAGAAGGGTTTAGAATGTATAGTATAGCACCTCTTAAGTACAGATAGATCTACCATAAACCCAAGTTGTTGGAGTTATGTTCAGCAACTTAGCTAATTCTATACCCTCTGGTTATTTAACAGTTTGCCATGGAAAATCCCCGAACTAAATGGAGGTTTATATATGTATATATATGGGAAAATCATCCAAAATTCACCAAGCTATACCATGGCGAACTGTTGGTCATAACCAGAGGGTCACTATGGGACCACCACCTTGTGGGAAGCTGGGTTGCCGAGTAGCCTACCTGGCCCATATATTGATCATATATGAAGAAAAAAAAACACGACCCATGAACTCGTCAACCAGATTCTGGTTGACCCTTTAACCAAGATGCGTCCCGGACAGCTTTGGCAACTTCCAGAAGCGAAGAAACTTGCGCAAAGATAGGGAAAGAGGTTCAGTCTCCTCGGATCTGATGGATCCCCGGAGAACCGGGACTACTCCGCCTATGATTCCCGGGTAGTTGGCCACCAAGGATGGAATATTGTGATGAATTCTGAGCATTTTTCAGTTGACCTAGCTGCTGTGCAACCCAACCACCCAACAGGAGACTTCAGGGGTAACAAAATCCGGTTTTGAGTGCCTTGCATCCACGATACAGCAGACCCCAGAAAAATGAAACGCAACGAGACCATCAGTGGGAACATCACATTCAAACAAAAATAGAAGAAACATGATGAGTTGTTCTGCAAAAACACAAGGATCCAGTCATCTAGGAAATCATTGTGTTGTGTCCAAAGTGCCTCTGTAACTTTCAAAACGGCAGCTCAAGCGAGCAGTGTTCAAAGCCTCTGCAATTCCTGCATACTGAGTGGTCGAATAGGACGACCCAGTTCATGGGCTCTGATAATCCCCATAAGGAAAATAGTATCACTCCATAAAGTCATCAATCAACTACAACCCCACATTTTTACTGGTTAAAACCGTTAGGTATCGTGATATCCCCATAGATACAGATCATGTCATCATCATGGTGTGTCTGTGTCTGGACATTCCCCACAAATCCCTAGATGGCCATTTGAAAATTAAACAAGGAACACTATGATAATCCGTTGGATTTGTTGGGCTTTCCCCTAAATTTTCAGACAAATCCACTGGCCGAGCCCCCTTATAGAGCCTGAAATGACTCGTACAATACCTGTGAAATTCTTGACCCAGGGGACCACATTCGGATCATTCCTCATGTTCCGGGAACCTGGAACTTTTCTGGGGGAAGTTCTTCTAAAACTCAAACGCGCCGGTTTCACACAGGTGCGGCATGTTTTGGGGGGTTGCTTTGACCTACCTTCGACCTTCCCCTTTTTGGCGTGGTATACCCCATTTCGACCCAACCAGTGGGATCTAAGATGATCTAATCTTAGAAAGGTGGTGTTTTCCAATCGGCCTTGATTGGTTGAAAATTCACAAGCTGAACTCTTGAGCTTTTATGGTATTTTTATGTATTTTATATGTATTTATGGAGGTTTATGGTAGATCTCTCGAACTAGTCAGATGGCTGAAACTCAACCAACTTAGCTCCGGGATCAGAGGCACCACTTTGGAGATACCCTATGGTGATTTCACAGTTCGCCATGGAAGCCATGGCCCATTTCGTTCGATGATTCATGGTGATTTACCTATTCAAGATGGTGGTTTTCCATGGCTATGTTCAATAACCAGAGGGTATATTAAATGTGTGGACTAGCTGTACCTGCCACTGGCCACACCAAAAAGAAACATCCAAGATTCATTTCGCAGAGCCGAACGTTGAAGAAGACGTCGGCGATGCGGCCACAGCACCCAGGCACATTAACGAGGAAGGTGCTGGCGTTTTCCTTGACCAAAAAAGACACCTCTGGAAAACAATGGACATCTGTCAACTAAGAGATAGAGCTATTGTTTTGCACAGCTCTCATTGGTAGAGATTGAACATGTTTGAACAAAAATGAAGGGCCGCTGTCTTTTCTGAGTGGTTGGAACGTGTGTCTGAGCCATCAATTTCAGCAGCACGAGGTTCGAGCATCACATCACTCCAAACTCCGTGGCAGAGCCAATCAATAAATCTGTCCTAGGGCCTAGGGTCAAAATATTTTTTCAATATATAATTATATATATATATATTTATTTATATCATATGTATATATGGTTTATGGTCATCCATCCCATAATGGGAATCTGCATAATGGGTATTTAACTCCCTATAAAGCGATTAAAAATCATGCATGTTCCGCTGGAACATCAACTATCTATTTGTCTATTGACCTAGCTATCTAGCTGTCTATCTATTTAAATATGTACATTATATATATATATGTATATATATATATATGTTTATGTATATTATATATGTATATAATTACAGCCTTGTGGATTCTCCATTGCCAGGTTTGATAAACCAGTGGCTTATTTGACCCGATTTGACCGACTCAGAGCGTGGGAGAGAAGGCCACGACCACCTGGAAAGTGAATCTCATGTGGAATACAGGATTGTGAACACATAGCAACCCCCAGGCCCCAGTCAAAGATGCTTAAAAGTTTCGGACACCTGTAGATTTCTGCTGGAAACCATCATCAAACAATCATCCTGGTTTTACACCCTTTCGGACTCTTTTTAGATTTTAGATAATACCCTCTGGTTATTTAACATAGCCATAGATAATGGTCCATTTATAGATGATTTATGGTGGTTTACCTTTTTGAAATAGTCATTTTCCATGGCTATATTGGGCTACCAGAGGGTACATTTGAGAATCAATCCTCCACCCTGTTTGGCTGGGTAAACCATGTTTCAGCCACCGGCAATAGTTCTGGCTTCCCCGCGGGGTTGAATCGCACCCCCAAACCCACCAGACTCTGCATGTCCATGTTTATCACTGGTACGGGTTTGTCTGAAAATGGCTTGTCTACCCTCAAATTGCCATTTGAATAGGGAAATCAATGATAAACCATTAACAAAATCCGGTACTGTACCCTATTATCACCGTCAATCTTGGATAGTCCACAAAAAATACGGTTCCTTTCCATTTACAGAAAAAAAACTAAAGGATTAAACTACCCATCCAAGGTTGGTGATGCTATCTTAGGCAGCCCGCAATCTTCCAGTGCTTGATATGCGGCAAGCATAGAACAAGCTTCATCCTCCTCTAGACCCTCGATGTCAGTAAAGTAATCATCCAATGGCCCCAAGGGCCCTGAGAAAACATCTAAATCCACTCCTGGCGGACAAGGGACGTCCTTGGAAAAATGGTGAAGCATCAACCATGGTGACCCAACCAACAAAAGTGGTGGTAGAATGGGGATATACCATCTGATAATTGAACGGTTTGCGGAAGGGAAAATCACAATCTTTAAGTTTGGTAAATCATCATGGTTAACATTGATTTCGATGGGCCATGGCTTCCATAGCTGCGATAGCTGCGATAGCTATGTTGAATAACAAGAACGTAAAATTTGTGGACTTAATCATCAAAAAGTAAGGGCTTTAATGGGGTTTTACCTATCAAAGATTGAGAAATGATGGCTGCTGTTTTAGTTTGGGGGCTACACTAACTGACTGTTTTTGATTGGGGGGTTACAATAATCTAAGCTATGACAAATACGGATACCCATTTACCAATCAGTTACTGTATGGGATAGGTTATTGATCGTTCATATGGTAATAGCACAATATTAGCATTCCAATGGCAAGACCCTGAGGTTTGCCCGGACTCCCAAGGAGCGTCTGGGCAAACCATGATGATGATGATGATGATGATGATGATGATGATGATGATGATGATGGTGATGGTGATGGTGATGGTGATGGTGATGGTGATGGTGATGGTGATGGTGGAAAACGGGGCATCACATGCATGGCTCAACTTTCGCTTACTCAGTTCTTAGAATTAGATCAAGGAACCGGGTCCAGGTCCAATAATCCCTAGCTTATTAATCTTATAAGCCCACAAGAAAGAGTTTGGCGTCTCCACGAGTAAGTTTCTGAAATGTCTTCAAACCATTCCAAAAGAACAACCATCATATAATCGGTTTTTGATATCCATGCAGGGTGATAAACATCAAACTACTGAGTTACTGGGAGCATTGCTTTGTGAAACATTGCATTTTGTCAGACCAACAAAAAAGGTTCATAAAAGTAGAACATATAATGGCCTACCCTCTGGTAAACTAACATAACTATGGAAAATCACCATTTTGAATGGGAAAATCAACTATAAATGGATATAAATGGCAATTTTCAATAGCTATGTTAGTTTACCAGAGGGTAACCAGCTTGGGAATGTTCGAGTTCTAAACCAAATTGAAATATAATCACCAACCTGGTGTGGCTTTGTCAAAATGTATCCAGGTAAACTAATTCCCCAAGTATATTTGAATCATCCCCATCATCATATCACCATTGTATCCACATTGTCACTTTAGCATGACTAGATAACCCAATGATAACAGTTGCATCCCCACTTATATCCCAAGTTGTACCATAATTACTGTACCTTATAATCATACCATAGCAACCACTGTTTTCCGTGGGTTTTCCCAATATATCCCCATGATATCTATTGTATCACATTGGTGTTTCAACTTTGGGATGCTCACTTTCCACAACTACAGCGGCACGGCACTTTTAGCCCCCAGTGATTCCTCCTTGTGGAAGCCATTGGATAGGATCGAGTCCTGATAGGAAATGATAGGAACAAAATGAGGTAGGTTTTCCCACTATCTTACTCCTATTTAGTAAGTGGAATGAATTTTTTAACATGGTTTTCATAGAAACTAGAGATTTGGGATTGGGTCAAAACCTATTGTTACTATATTTGGAGGAATGAACCAACGAGATATGTTTGGATACATGTTAGGGATGATTTCACCAAAAAAACACATGTAATATGGGTCAAGCACGAATAAACCATCCATTTGGGAATGATATATACCACCCATTTATGGTGACTTAGGGGATGATTTATTATGGTTTTACCCACATTAGACATATATTTTTTTTCGTGATTTCACCAAGACCAATGGGGACTCTGTGGGAAGAGATAAAATTCATGGGACATCTCACAGACACCATGCTATATCCAAAACGTGGAAGTGTCCAAAAAAAATGGAGGATACCCTGCAAATTTTGTCAAACGGTCATAAATCATGATGATTTACCCTTTGGTAAACTAACATAGCTATGGAAAATCACCAATTTTAATGGGAAAATCCACTATAAATGGCCATTTTCAATAGCTATGTTAGTTCACCAGAGGGTATAGATCATCAAAAAATTGGGGTAGCCCAGTTTCAGACCACATACTGCGATGCAGCAAGACCAACAGTGAGGTAACCCCAATACCATAAAGCATCCACACCTTGGGTTCATGAAATTGGATATACACCTGGTCTTGCTGTGGATGGTTGCGAAATCTTGCACAGGTTGGTAGGTGGTTTATCCTGTGATAAGCCCATTAAATTTACAGTCTTTCATAGGAATCCCAATAGTAACCAAGGGGTTTTCGGATTTCGCAACCATCCAGAGATATGTCTGAACCCAAAACGGCTTCCGGGATGAGGATGGGAAAAAAGTGGCGTATGGCGTATGGCTGTTGCTTGGAGCCCCCAAATTGAAATGTTAAAATTGGGGTATCCAAAAATGGATGAACAATACTAGAAACATGATGGACTAAGGAATTGCTTACAATCGGTATGAGTAGCCCCTAAACAGGGTGATGATTGTCCCCTTTCTCATCAAAAAATATCTTGACCATGGCACAAAAAAAAAACTCTCCCTATATCCATAGGACGAGGGTCGGGTCTTGCCTCGCTCCCCATCAACCAAAAGGGGGCTCTACCATCAACCAGCCAACTAGGGTGAGATCATACCGCCATTCAGGGATCTTACTGCTAGGGCTAGGGTCTACACCAGTGACCAAATCTCCCACTCATATGGAACAATGAACGATGCCTTCCTGATTGTGGCCATGTGCCAGACAACCCTTGAGACTTGAGACCCCTGAGTTGAGAGACAAAGGACAGCTAATTCCAGCAAAAGGTCGCGTATTTTGACTCGAAATTACAAATTCGATGAATGACATGGAGTAACCTTAGAAGTAGGACAGGTTGCAAAACACTTTGAATTAGGAATAAAACTGTCTTCACTCCAACACAACGCAGATGACTTCCGGGCCAACCCTTCGTCCTGCCCGTTTCTCGACTGCATCATATATACATGCATATATATATATATATGTATGTATATATATATATATATATATATACAGTCTTATGAAAAGCTGCGTTCACAGATCATGACGTGTGCGGCATCCAGCTTGCATTGGCAGAAACACATGTCGCAGCGTATCGCTCCTTGTTGCCCATATTGAGCAGCTCCTGCTTGTGTTTTGCGGTCCCAAAAACAGGTCCAGATTCCGGACCCAAAAATGGGGTCGCAATTCAAAACTTGAAAGCCCAGCTGGCGAATTCGTGGCCCCCTTTTTGGGCCCGGGTTTTCGGCACAGGGCGCCCGTTGAACCGCGACACTTGGCTTCGCTCAGCAATGTCTTTTTTGCGAATGGCAGCCAAGATGCTGATGTCACTTGGTTGCCAAGATGCTGGTTTGCACAAGGCGGGGACATGGTATGGAAGGCTGTTATGGTACAGTTCCGTGGTCCAATTTCCGGGGCCAGACGCATAGCATAATTTTATGGCGAAGCGCCCCGTGTGGACAAATTCCGTGCTACAACGCTTCCCCCAACAAAAACCAATTCCTGCACCCTTTCTTGCACCTTAGCCCCCTCCCNCGCCCCGTGTGGACAAATTCCGTGCTACAACGCTTCCCCCAACAAAAACCAATTCCTGCACCCTTTCTTGCACCTTAGCCCCCTCCCCGTTACATTTAAGCTTGTAAGGCCCAAACGGTGTCCGCGCCGTCCGCGCAGTGGCAGGGCGTGCCTGAGGAGGCGTCCGCGGCCAAGGACGGGCGTCCGCAGCGTCCTCAGGCACGGCGTGCTGCAACGCGCCGTCCGCGCAGTGGCAGGGCATGGTCGAGGAGGCGTCCGCGGCCAAAGACTGGGCGTCCGCAGCGGCCTCACAGTGGCAAGGCGTCCTGCAAGGTGCCGCGGGCAAGAAGTGGCGTCCGCACAGCGGCAAGGCCCAAGTGGCGTCCACAGCGTTTGCCCATTGGCAGGGCCTGCCCCAAGGGCGTGCAGAGTGAAGCTCCATGCACAGGGCGAAGGCGTCCATGTCGTCAGCTAGCCGGATTGCCCTCACAGTTTTCTGGGAGCTGGTGGCTTCACTGACAANGAGTGAAGCTCCATGCACAGGGCGAAGGCGTCCATGTCGTCAGCTAGCCGGATTGCCCTCACAGTTTTCTGGGAGCTGGTGGCTTCACTGACAAGGGTAATTCATGTTGTCTGGTGCTTTGTGTTTGGGCCAAGGAGTCGGAGTCAATTCCGCACGAATCTCGGTCCTGGAAACGGGCCCCCAATATATTCAAATTCCACCCTTCCACACTGTGTCCCCTCGCAGTATATACATATATATATATATATATGTAAAAAACGATTTTCAAAATTGATTAAATCCCTTATTAAAAGCCATTTATTTTTTTTGGCAAAAATTGGATTTCGAAGCTTTCACCCTAATGATCAAAACCAAAACCTTGATAATAAAAATAGACCAACACAGATTTTAAAATTGACTAAATCCCTTATGAAAATCCATTCATTTTTTGCCAAAAATTGGATTTCGAAGCTTTCCCCTAATCATCAACACCAGAGATTGGAAGGGACAGGGAGCCAGGAATTGAGACCTTAATAGAAAAACATCAGGTGTGATCCTATGTTCTTTAATAGGGTGTAGAAACCATTATTTCACTATCCTGTTCTCATTGATTTTCAATTGCCGCAATTCAAAATGCAATTGTGACGTGACCCCCAAAAACAAAATGGCCAGTCCACTCCTATTTTTATTAATTGAGGGAGTTGTAGTAATAGGGGGTGGGGATTATTTAGTTTTCATCAAGTATGTTCCAAAAAAAAAATCCCAGATTTTTCCCAGCCACTTTTTTCGACCGTGAAGATCCGTTTTCAGATTTTCCTAGTGGTTCACCCCAGGTAAGTGGATTATAACTCCCCAGGTGGACCAGCTATGATTCCGCCCAAGTCTGGAGGCTATGACCAAAACCTGTGCGCTCTTTATTTTCGATGTCTTGTTGCTGTACGGTGCGACGGGTCCTGTACGGGGTTGTGTCATGATGGTCGAGGTGGAGTCCCCAACTGCGAGAAAATATACATTGAAAAATTGGATCAACTGGGGCGAATGGGGGTTTAATGGGTATTTTCATGGTATATAAAAGGTGATATATCAACAACAATATGTTCGGGTCATTTGGGGTTTGTCCTTACAAGAAATAGAATATTCAACTATTTGAGTGGCATATGGTGGCATTATCTTCCCACCAAAAAAACAACTTACCCTCATGGATTTTGCATCGATCATGTATATAGAAGATCGTCGTGAGAGATTGATAGGGGTAGTATAGGGGTCCCCAGCATGAAAATGCAAGGGATGAGATGTTCTATTTTTTTTTGAACCCCTACAATATACCCCTATACATATGTTGGCCGCGGCTCAAAATGCAATGCCGCAATGCCCACACGCGATCCATACCTCCGATCCATACCCATGATCCATACATCTCTAGGAGATATGAGACATACCCTTGATCCACACCCAAACATGATAAGACGTACTACGATGTACTCATACCAGGTCACTTTACTGTATACCTTTTCAATAGGTCCGGATCAAACCTCTTCTATTTTACCCACTCTTCCATACGTCCGGATGATCTCTACGATTGTATGATTTATGTGGTCAACTCAGCAATCAACCACTGTTTGAGCGACGGTTTTTGATACCTCTTTATGATTGAATTGGGTATTGTTAATCATGAGGTTTGCCACACAATTTGATTCTGTATTGAGTCATGAGCTAGTCATATGTAGTATACAGCCTCACTGGCTGACATCATGAGAGATGATTAGTTTGTCGTTTTCAGGGTTGTGAATCACAACTGGCAGCATCGCCACAGGGCAAGTAGGGTCAGGTGATTTGGGACTACCTCAAAAAGTTAATGCGCATACATTATCTGTCTTTGCATCCAAAATAGGTATGTGAACATATGTGTATGTATATTGATGTTATTGTTATGATGTAAAAAACAATTCATTGTAAAGACATTTGAACAGAGTAAATAAATACATGAAGTGTTTCCATAAATGGGGGGTACCGGTTGAAACTCCCACCATTCGAATGGATAATTTTCGGGTACCCCATGATTTCGGAAACCTCTATGTAGATACAGGATACCCTCTGGGAAATTAACATAGACCCTGAAAATCACCAATTTATAGTGGAAACTCATCAACCTATAACTCATTGGATTGGTTTAAAGGAACATTTTAACCGGAAACCTCTAGTCATTTGATGGTAAAAACCATTGTTTCCTGTAATTTTTCCCATGAACCAATCCATTGAAGAACTCGAGATCGAATGGCTCCGAGGTGATCAGCTTCCGCCCGGTGCCGCGTCCAGCGCCTTCTCAGCGCTGCGGCAAGTGCTGGGCCGGCCGCTGGGCGGATGCGGCGGCCCATCGGAGGTGCAGAGGTGGACGATCCAAGCCGAGCTCGGTGGAGGGGTCGATTCACTGGATTGGTTAATGGGAAAAAAATCACCGGAAACCATGGATTTTTATCATCAAATATAGAGGTTTCCTGTAAATTTTCCCATAAACCAATCCAGTGAATGATGGAAGATGCTGCGATTTTTCAACAATGAGATGTTGCAGTTATATGAAGATGGTGTTAGCTATAGGTGTCATCAACATAGACCAAAGATGGGGAAGAAGATCCCAGGTGTTTGTACATATTTCAAGGGCCCGAGTGGCAAAAAATCACTGGATACAACCAATGCGGGGAGTTTCTAATTCCCGTTTGTGTTGGCTTGGCCATGATCTCCCCATGTTCTTTCTACAAGATGCCACCCCGCTAAATAGGTACTGTAACTTGGTTTGTTAGCTGGGCCACTACTGTTTCTGGCTCAGATGTCTACAGGATGATCGGATGGGTGAGAATCAAACAACTTGCAAATGGGGAGGCATTTGGGATATCTCCTACTTTGGAACTCCAAAACTGTATGATTCTTATTCATGGTTGTCTCAAAATGGGGTCTGTTCCCTATTTCCGGATAAACCCAGACTTAGATTGGTTAGAAATATTCCAGTATATCCCGGTGATTTCCCCATGGCTTCTGCCCCCTTGATGCGAAGCTGCGGCAGGTGCCTGGCGGAGCGTTTGATCACCATCTTATTGTATGGCCATTGGGACGAAGAGGCACAAGACGCGTCCGTGGGCTTCAGCTGTGATTTTTTTGTTGAAATATGGGGCCTACCCTCTGACAACTATCCAGTGCTTGGTTGGGAGCTAAGGAGCTATGGTTATCTATATTCCCTATTCAATGGGGAGCCGTTTGGAGCTACTTGGAGTTTCGCAGCCACATTATAGGCAATCAAACATGGCAATGGAGAATCCACTATAAATGGAGATTTTGATGGGATGATCATTGATCAAAAGGGGATTTTCCATTGCTATGTTTGACTACCGGAGGCTCATGGTTAGAATGGTCAATCCGATTGCTGATTGATAATTCATAGTTCTTAGATAAGCGGATTAAGCCTATGGTGCAATGATATAGTCCGATGAATCCAATATAAAATCGCCCCAGTATGGGTCTCGGATCCAATACCAGTGATGACAGTGGTAGTTGGGGGATTCTACTGATTCTACAGTACTATCAGGTTTAAAAAGGGACCATGCACAAGTGCGATCAATCGTAAAAATCATTCTTTCAGCAAGCAAACAATCAGAATCAATATACTTTTATACAATCTACTTTTTAGTTGTAGAATGATGACAATAGTGTTTCACTTGTATAAAGAAACAACATAATTGGCATATATGAGGAACTATTCTGCAATTTTCTGTCTATATCACTGTACAAGCTGATTTGGTTTTGCCAGGCTGGTTGCCATTTTTTGATATTTTTTGATCTGTACATCGCTGATTCCCATTGATGCCAATAGCAACGCAAGACCTTCTTGAAACCACGCACCCTAAACTGAGTCCCTGAATGTCCCTGAGGCACCCCAAAAATCGCACACAATGCACTTCGTTGTTTGGTTTGTGGTTTCACTTTTAGACAGTACATGTCGTGTCCTTTGCTCATGGGAGAGCCGAAGAAGTCCAGATGTTTCGAGATCGGTGGCTTAACCACCAACACAAGTTGCATGACACTTCCAGAAATGTCATTTAATCAGAAAACAGACAGATGTTTTTTGTGGTTTTTTGAAGTGGCATTCGTGCATTTTCATATCCCAGAACGTGCCATCCTCTCAAGCCATCGTCATTTATTTGGGTTTGCCCATGGTGAATGCCAGTGGTTGCCGAAAATGCGATTGAGAAATCAAGCAAATGAATGCAAATGATAGTTTGGCCTTGGGGACCCCAGGGATTCCCATGTATATAGTTCATAAATGTTCATAATAGCATTCCCACATGTTGTTTCCCATAAGCATCCCATGAAGGTGATGATTTGGTTGATGAAAACATGATGACGAGGCAGCAAAATTGAGCTTGCCCAAGAGCAACACCAGAATGACAAATCTAGTCAACTTGGGTGCGGAACATGAAGATATGTTGATGGGGAAAGTGAAGTTTGGCAATGGAACATCCTCATTCAAACATGATTCCCCATTCAAACTCCCATTTTCATCGGGTAATTCCCGGCCTGCCATGTGAATTATGACCGATTATTCTCACAATTTCTCACTATCTTCATCCTCATTATATCAAAATCATTCAAAATCTTTGATGGTCAAATCATCATTTGTTCGCCAGACGGAGCTCGATGCAAGCTGGTTCTTGGCGTGGCTGATGTTGGAGGCACCAGTGGCGTGGTGAGCTCGCCGCGGTGCACAGCTCGGACGGCAGTCCGTGGGAATATAGATTCTGCGAATATGATAATATAATATAATGTATGTATATATATATATATATGATGTATGTATGTATGTCTGTATGTATGTATGTAATGCAATGTAATGTAATGTAATGTACTGTAATGCAATGCAATGCAATGCAATGCAATGGAATGTAATGTAATGTAATGTATGTATGTATATGTACATGTATATGTATGTATCATCAGATATACATATATTATATATTTATACACATTATTTGTACCCTATATATGTTTGGGAAATATTGAAAGATGTGTCTTATATTTGAAATATCTATGGGGAATACTTGAAAAGAGGAACTGTGCAGAATCAAAGATTTGCATAATCGTAACGGGGTTGAACATGGACCAAGATGAATCAGTTCCTTGGGATTTGCATAGAAACTCCCAACATAGATAGAAAAATCAACTCCAATTGAAACATTTTCAAACATATAGTTTGTCACATAGTTTGTTTTTGTTTGTGTTTCTTTTGGGCTTAGAGTTTTTACATGTTATGATTATCTCACAAATCCACTGAACATCAATTAAATCCTTTCCCACGAACGAAAATCATGTACCGTACTGGTGATTTCAACCAGCTTTGGTAAACGACCCGACTGGCAAAGGACATCTTTATAGTGATGAACAAATCGAATTCAATACCCTCTGGTAAACCAACATAACTATGGAAACTCACCACTTTTAATGGGAAAATCCACTATTTCTGTGGCCATTTTCAATAGCAAACTGTTAGTCATAACCAGAGGGTAAGTTGTAACGATGAATAGCTGATCTGAACACCTTCACCGATGATCAAGTCCCATCCACCGCGAGGCATTTCGACACCCTGCTTCAACAACACCAGACCTGAAGAACCAAGCAGAAGTGAACATGGAGGTCCCGCGCCCGGACCAGGACAACAAGGTCGCTGCTAGTGAAAGGGGTCTGAGACATTAGATAGATCATGATAGATCGAAATAGATGGATTGATGGATGGATGGATGGATAGATAGATAGAGATGTAGGTAGAGATATAGCATGTATGGTGATGATCGATGAATTTCCTTCTCTGATCGGACTTTCTATCATTTATAGTGGTCTGCTTTGCGTACACATGCTGGCATTGCATGGAATGTCATATCACTTCATGACCCTTCTGACCAGCCATTGCAAGTGCTGATGTTTGTTGCTGAGCTGTGTTTTGGCAGAACATCCGGCCTTTAGAACATGTTTCCTTCAAAGATTTGGTGGTCTGTTTATCAGACCCGTGCTCACCGGCAGAGGCTTATGATAGATGATCTTCGATGATCATAGTGTTCGATATTATATCTCCATGCAGTTCAGAAGTGTTGTTGGTACCAGCCACTTTGTTTTAACAACAGTCGTGCAAAGTTTTGCATAGTTTTAGTATGTTTTAGTTATGAGATACCGTGTACCCCTGTTCAGCACTTGGCTTTGCCCCATGCAGGCAGCTATGCAGGCGGGTGATCAGAACATCTGATGTTCGTGCTGTTTTGTTTTGGTTGCAACTTATTATTGTTTGACATCAGGCATCATCGATCCGGATCCAGAATACTCTTTCAATTCCTTGTACAGTTTGGCGGTTGCTCAAGTAGATGTTGTGCTGTTTCCATCCTCGTGCCCTCGTTGGACCAAGAAAAAGGTCCACCATTTATTGGCAGGGACTGCTCTTTTTGAAACAATCATGGAAGTGGAAACCTTTCAATTTCAGTAAACATCAAGAATCATCGGCATTTTTAAAACATACACTGTACCATCTCTGCATGTATGCAATACCTATTCAAGTGCCGCGTATGGCACTTGTTTACCCATTTTCGCCGACCAGAGTGGCCTACCAGGCAGCTTTTCGCGGGCGCCTCCTGTGTATGTTTGGTATCTTGGATGAAGCAGAAACTCTGGCGGTATCGGGATGATGGGATTAGTGGCAAAGATCAAGGGGATGAATTATGGGGGTCATGGTAATGCTACGATGAATGGTTGAATGGTTTCTTGATTCCATCTTTTTGGATGCAGTCTTGAATCCTGATGAACGATATTTTTCTGCAAGGCATGTTTAAAAATGAAGAGGCATTAGGAACGCCATCAAGTGGATCGCGAACAAAATCAGTCTTGGAATGTATCACAGATGATTCTACATGATCCAGATTCGATCAAACCACGCAGCTGGCGACCATGAAGTGTTCATGGCACCAACCGCAGCATCACTTGGGCTGCTCTCTCGAATAAGATCCCTATGGCAAAAGCATGGTATGTTTGATCAGCCATGCAAATTTCCAGGTTTTCAACATCTGTTGATCTCCAAAGAACCAGTCGAGATTGGGTCATGTTGGTTCCTATCCCCATTATTGATGGTTTGTATCATTTTGTATCCCCAAGATCTTCAGCCTAGGCCCATATGATTGTTTATGTAATTATATATATACATTATATTATATATATATTATATATATATATATAGATAATCATATATATTATATATTATACAATTCCAATACATTTCCTTCGTTTCATGGGTCAAAATGTTGGCCCCGGACATTGCCATGATTCCCACATCTTCCTGCAATTGGTTGAAGTAAAACATCTACTGGACACCCGTGGAAACGCGCAGTACCACCATGATTTCCTGTATGTTTTGAATCAAACTCCACGCAGTGAATTTTTGTTGATGTTTCCATATTTTGTTTGCTTGACGGTTCATATTCCCGGAAAACCCTTCACAGATGTGGACAACCCTTGGTTTCCGAAGGAAACGATCTGCATTCTTGGTGGTTCCAGATCTATGTCAATTTGCTAGTATATCCATGTGACCATGTGTAATCACCATTTTGCGTTTTAGGGGTTCCTGCTCTCCTTTCCCCATTGCTGCGGGCCCACAACCAGGCTGCCTGGGGAGGGCATCTCTGCCCCATGCCACTCGCTTGAGCTCAGCTATGCAGCTGTTGCTGAGCACGGACCGGGGGGAGTGCCGCCGGAGTTTCGCCAGTTGGACCATAGGGCGCTTGCTCAAGATGATTGACCAACGAATTTGGATGGTTGGCTTTTGTGGATCCAATAGTACCCCATGTTTGAGCATGTTTGAACATGTTTGAACCATCCATGAGTATCAGGATTAACGTGCTACTCGTAACATCAAGGTAGTTTCATGTTATTTTCTTTGCTTTCCATCCCTGCTCAGATAGATCAATAGGATGATGGTTCGACTTTCACCCTGGATTCAAGATATATCACCAAAAACTGAATTCGGAAGCTGATTCTCCTGCTGCATATGGCTCTCTATCTGGGTTCAATGTTGAACCTAGAGGGTCAACACTCATTGTTAAGCCGATCCAAACATTACCTAGACCGGACCCTCCAAATACTTTTAAAAATGGATCTTTACCCCATAAATTTGGTGCTTTACCATTTTTTGCAGGGTATTGGGAGTGTCTAGGTATCAGATCCTTCAGGATTCCCACCCCACTGCTGCAGGACCTGTGGCGCTTAGGGACGCAGATTTCCGAGGGCAGTGGTCCGCGAGGTGGGCGATGAGAGGTTTTACCCCCAAGTTGGGGCAAGTTTCCTTGGGAGAATGATTATAATCCATGGGAAGTGGGAGTCAACATGGGGAACATGTTTATTTCTTTTCGTTCATGTGTTTTTCTAACAGGTAGAAAGACAAGATGGTCATGCTGATCGCAAAACTATTTAGATCTGCACAACTTACAACGACTTCGCTGCAAAGTCACTGTGAATGATGGTTAGGACAAAGGTAGAACCACCCCTGGTGAATTACTTTAATGATTTGGCCAGATAGATAGTCAGATCTTCAATGATAGAGTATTTGAGAGTATGCCCTCCCCGCATTCGTATGAAACACTTTCCAGAAAGATATAACGACTGAACCCTGGCCGACCGAGCCCTAGCTTTATTATGCTTTGGAAATGAGGGGAACCACCCCGCCATGGGCTCATCTTTGATTTGGATTGGTTTGGACATTGTTACAATGAGGCCCAATATCTATATTTCATACATAGTATTTACAGGTACACATAGTGAGGAGTACATCACTATTAATGTATATATCGGTTGAGGAACACTTCCGATGCCCTTTGGAAATCAGAAAAGTGGCGCCCCTTGAGCAGTGGCAGAGGTGTGCAGCAGTGGCGGGCAGTTCATTTGCCTCGGCTTTTGCGCTTGGTTTGTCAACAGTTGGCAGCATCTTGTGCGCAGCCCCAGGTCTTTAGGAACATGGCCTTCTGTTTTGAAGAAATCGGTGCTATAAAGGCCCATTATTTGGGTCAGGTTCGTTTGAAACCGTTCAGCCATTAAAAACTGAGGTGTTGATCTCCCGGAATTGGGTGATGGGACTGTTCAGGGGAAGACCCGAATGGCCTACAAGAATGGATGTAAAGCCTATGGTTCCTCTCTCTACCTGTTGACAATCATTCGGAAATATGGGCTTTGACTTAGAATCATTTGACATCATTTATAGTAACCCCAAAATTGGATGGATAATACATACAGTATTGGTAAACATGACAAGATGAGTGGGTCCATTGGTAAGCCATAGGTAACCATACGTTTGTGAGCTGAATACTCTGAAGGGCAAGCTGACTGACTGACCCATTCTGGGATCCAGTGTCACCTTTTAGGTTGGTGGCTGATGAAACAACTGAATGGAGGATCTAAGATCACCTACTTTTAGTTTCTATTCATTCAGCAATTGTGATACTTGGAAATCAGCCAAAAGAAACATAAACCACATAGATCAACTCTCTATGAAAACAACACCAAACACCGTGGACAGTGGACGCATGAGATATTTTGCACTGCAGGCGCCACGCAGAAAAGCTCCAAAGCCCAACACTGGGCGCAGCTCTGGCTGGAGCGCATCTGGCGCCCGCTGGCCCTGCTGTGTTTGGATGGCCCAGCACGACGTGAAAAGATGGTGGGATGATAGGATGATAGAAAACTATAGAGTGAGCAAACTGGGGAGATGTTCAAACTGAACTTATTGTTGGATGTTTTTTGGCCGATTGATGATTTATGTTTTTTCCACACTTGCCAAGTGAGGGTCTGTAGATTTTATGTAAGCTTGTCCGTCCTCCTTCTCTTCCTCCCCCCAGCTTCGTCGCCGGACCCGAACCCTATTGCGAGCTCGCCAGCTCTCTAGGCCCCAGATAAAATGTCACCTGGCCTGTATATGTAAATGTCAATATATGCCAACAGTTGGTGGGGTCCTCAAAGAAAGGAACTATATTTTCCTTTTCTTTTTCTCAAAAGAACTTCAATCCCCAGCCAGCTAAATGGCGAGCACAACAGCGTGAGCTAAATGGCAATATATATATATATAGATATTAGTTGTACTATATAGAATGCTGTTTTTTCAGTTGCATCGTAAGGAGTTTGAAAGCAGTTACAAATTCCACTTACTAGTACAAAGTTCGTTGAAATTTGGATCATGGCAGGAACAGGGTGAGCAATGTTCGCTTCACCGTGATGAGCAACAAATCCGGCGTTGGAGAGTATGCACTTTGATTTTCTAATCCGTACCATTGGCCCCCAGAGCTCATTTGGAAAAACCCATGGAAGCTCGAGGCAATCTCAAAGTATCGACACATATCTGTATCTGGGTTTCACTCTGCTGTGATCACTTTCTTTATGTTCCTTCTGGTGATTTAGGTAGCTGCCAGCTATGGACAAGTCGCCATTTTTGATAGGTACAAGGTGGGCACCCCCAGTTATGTTTGTTGGTTTATAAATCCCATTAAGTATATATCATAGATATCAGATATATCAATATAGATGTATCAATGCATATACATATATATATATAGGCATGTACATATCATGATTATATATATATATACACATACATCTACCAATAAACATCCATAAATCCTAGCTAACCCAGTTTGAACCAAGTGAGCTATCTTGGGGACCGAACCTTGTATGAGGCCTGGACGCTCCAGAGGAAGAACAACTCACAGAGCTTTTGTCGGCGACGGCATTTGCTGCTCGGGCTAGGTATGGCAAGACTTTTTGGTAATTAAAATTGGGTGATTTTTCTAATCAGTCCATTCATTTTGGAGACATTGGAAAAGAAGCCGTGTAAAGAAAGCATATCTTAGTTTCTTTGCTGTAGACAAACCAACTTTGGTTGGCGACTGTGGCCACTCCGAAGTGTCCAGCCACTTTAAAAAAGTATCGAGCATCCGCCACTCGGCAGCTCAACCAACAGGTAACTCCGACTGGCAAAGGACCAGTTATGGGCAGGGTATGATTATGTATATATATATATATAAATACGCATAGATAGGAAATTCAAAAGTGAGTGGATTAGTCTAATTATTTGGCAAACACCATGTGATATGCAACATATACAACGAGATGTACCCACGCACAATATATATATATATATATTATATGATTATTATATGTATACTGTATACATACATACAGATATGTTTGGGGCATCCACAACAGCCACCGATGGCTATCGACCATCGGCCCGGCCCTCGCCAAGGCTCTCCAACCGTTTGGCGCATCCAATCTGGCCCCCTTGCAGAAGGCAAAGAATTGGCAGAGCATCAAACAGGAGGCGTGGCGGCGTGGCGACGTCATCAATGTCCAGTTTTGAGCTGCGTGCGTCATTGTAGAATGTATCCATACACATAAATGTACATATATGTATGTATGTAGTTACCTTATATATTATAGATAAATATATGCATATACGGTACATGTAATCATATAGTTACATATATATACACATATAATATACATATGATTACATATAAACATATACATATAGAAACGTGGAATCATATACATGATATGTATATTGTGATAATAAATACAAATATGCATCAATATGCTTATACCATCCTTGACTATGCATATATCTAATTACATATGTAATATATATATATATATGTATGTATGTTTGAATACATATATATATATATATACATGCCTATGTACATATCCACTTCATTCCCATTTAATTATACGTTGAGGTGATGTTTGCATATGTTCGCCACACATGCAGTGTTAAAGAGGGATGCTTGGCCATGTATATCCTCGGTTCAATGGTTCCAATGGGGCATTTGACCAACAAGATTCGGGATGTGAACCATCGTCTCCGGCAACCTTCAGTGAGAGATGGATTCTTTGGGTGCTTGGGCTATGAGAAACAGGATGAAAGCAGACAGCCATGTTAAGGGAGTCCAACAGCAACTCTTGGAAACAATCCACAAGTTAATCTAGACAAAAAGATATACACGGAAGGAGGTGAATATGCATCCCAGTTTAGATATCAGTCGGTATATCCCATAGATCCGGGGCTGTGCCCCATGGTTTTTGCCCACTTAATCATTAAGTAGGATGCACATCCAAAAAATGATTATAGTGATTCCTTGGCTCAGTGTCCCTAATTTGGCGTTATTTTTGCCCATGTTTTGGGGTTTCATTGTTCTCTAACTCCCCAAATCCCAAGAGGGTGATGTCCTTAGGTGTCAAGGCCCTACATGGTACTTGGAGGGTCATCCCACTTCGAAACGGGTTTATAGCCCTGGTTAGTAGTGTACCAACAGGGGTTATCCTATATATTAGTGAGTTAGAACCTCTAACCCGAGCTATTAATATAGTTACCAAGTGGGATGATCCTCCAAGTAGTTCATTGTACTTGAGAAGTAGCGTAAATCCCTGGTTACAAGCAGCTCAAGCTGTTGGGTTGTCACGGTTGTCACCCACATCCCCATGTTGGTTAATACCCTCATACTTACACAACGTGGTGCCCCATAGTTAGCCAACTTGGTTTACAACTAGTTTGGCTACGGTAGATGGTTGTTCATGGTGATGAAATACTTCCAAAAAAGTATTCTCATGAGGGTTCATAAAAACTACTGCAAGTAGTATCAAATATCAACCCATCAAAAGTATCCTTATTCTATTGCTAACTTAATGGCCCATTGTTTGGTTAGTTATAAACCCAAGATCTCCAAACATTGAGTCGACTCCCCCCTGCGAGGTCCGGGAGTCTTGCCAGGAGATCGTCGGGAATGCGGAGAAATGTCAGGTGTGTCATCTTAGGGAACCTGGAAGAATAGCCTCTGGTAATCTAACGGTTTGCTATTGAAAATTGCTATTTATAGTTGATTTTCCCACTAAAAATTGTGATTTTCCATAATTAGTTATGTTAGTTTACCAGAGGGTACTGCGGATGGAAGAAATCCTCCAGTTGGGAGATTGTTTATCCCATTGTTACATGGGGTTTCAACCATCGTGGTGCCGTTTTTTTTGCATCCACAGTATTTAAATGTCATTTGGGATACTGCATTTATTTCACGGAATATTTCATGGAATATCATGGGATACAAGAAACAGGATACAATGGAATATATATATATACAGTACACAGGATGATGTTTATATGTACATGTATATATATATAATATGTATATATATATATATTTAAGAACTGTAACATGAACAAACCATTTGGTGATATGGGGGTGTCTGAAAATGGGGTATACGCTGTACATGGTCATTTAATAGGGATCTATTTGATTGATCAGTGGATTTACGGGTACCTCGGAAGAGAGTGAAGAGTGTTTTCCTTCCCTCTGTGGATTTGGCTGATGATTTTGCTCTAGATGATTCAAGCAACAAAGTGGGTACAGTATTCGATTTGCCGGAATAAACACATGAAAACATAGGATTCAAATGGATATCCGCAATGCAAGGTGGCGAACTTCTACAGAAAAAAAGGCTGACTTTCAAAAGCTTGTAGATGTAGATAGACTGAATGCTTGGGATGTAAACCTGGTGACTCCGCCAATTTTTTGGGTTTATTTTGGGCCATCCCCCAATCCACATTGCCTGTCACCATGATCATCGCGTGTTTGGTATTGGCGGTTGAACCGGTAAGAATCCATAAATATGTCGCGATTCTTCTCAACGAGATGATGATGATGATGATGATGATGATGGTGATGGTGATGGTGATGGTGATGGTGATGATGATGATGATGGTGATGGTGATGGTGATGGTGCTGGTGCTGGTGGTGGTGGTGGTGGTGGTGGTGGTGGTGGTGGTGGTGGTGATGGTGATTAACCACAGTGATATCAGACCAGATATTACCAGATAACATATTACGTAATCATGTGTGTTGTTCCCAGAAAGATAATAAACCACAGTAACAAGATGAGGATTATGCTGTATGCTTCCTCATATGTCTACGAATCAAAACCTAGAAATGCCATGTTTCGCAGACGGACACCCATACATCCCAGCTCTTTTGATGTAATAAACAGGGTTCACAAAATGTTTCAGGGTTTTGACCAGTCCCCTATCTTCAGACCTCCCACCTGGAGGTACACCAAACGTCTTAGATTTTTCATAGCATTTTTTCTGCTCAGGAAAAAGGAACATGCATTTCCTATATTACATAAATGGTCAAGAGTGGGATATCCCCAGTCCTTGGGGGACGATCATCGCATTTCCAGTTGGGATGGATGACAATACACATCCATACACCATACACCATATGTGACTTGAACTTGGCATATATATATATATACATAGGTATACACCTACCGACATTCATAGGCAAGTGGTAGATAGACATTCTACCAGATGACTGCGTTCTATAAGTGACAAACCCATATCCGTTATTTATTGGTTAAATAGGCATTTGCTGTTATTGGTGAACTCCCCATGAAAATTCCATTATCATTAAATCCTAAGAAAATTCCATTAGGTCCCACAAAAATTCCGTGAAATCCCATTAAATCCCATTAAAACCCATAAAAGTTCCATTAAATCCCATTCAATTCCATTAAAGTCCCATGGCCCTTTTTTTATAAATGCCGTTCAAGTTACAATTTGTTTGGCTGTTTCACCACGTGTCGCCTGGGTCACCAAAACAACGAGGCCTCCTTTCTGCCGATGTTGCGAGATCTCTCGCGACGACTCTCGGAGATGGAGGAGGCTCAGGAGGCCACACCGAAGTTGTCGAGCGGAGGATTTGGGGAGACCTTCAAAATCCCCCAAAAATGGAAGGTTTACCCTCTCGTAATCAAACATGGCAATTGAACATCCTCCATTTATAGATGATGTTCCTATTGAAAGCTCCATTTATAGAGGATTTCCAATTGCCACGTTTGATTACTGGAGGGTATGATGGTTGTAATGCCATGAAATATTCCCATGTTTAATCTCCATTGAAAATGGGGGTTTGAGTTTGAGGATATGAGAAATCACCTAGACAGCCTAGATGGTCCTCAATTTAATGATGGGATCTTGATGCAGAATGAATACACATGATTTCAGATCACAATACTACTTTTACATACTTTTACTTCCATTATCTGAAGGTTTCCTAAAATGGGGGTACCCCTAAATCATCAATTTTAATAGGATTTTCAATGATTTTCATAGATTTTCCAGTATGAACCAACCAACTATAGAGGTACCCGAATTGATGGAAACGCTTGTATTTTGGAGATTTCATGGATTTCATGGGGATATTTCAAGGGATTAGAACAAAATGGATGGTATAAAAAATAATGTGTGCTTATTCCCATTCTGGTTGGTCAACCTCAATTTTTATGAGTGATGATGAGTATAGACCGTATGCAATGGGATTTCACTAACAAAATGGAGGGTATAAATGCTTTATAAACCCAACCGTAATGGGAATATAATGGGATTTGATCATCAACCATTAAAATCATATGTTTTTTTTGGAGATTTCATGGGGATATGGTTGGTGAATATTCGGGAAATGATGGGGATATGAATATCCGATATACTATGATATACTGTATTCATTAGGGTAGAGGATCTTGTTGGAATCTCCTAAGTCACAGGGGTAACCCCCGAATCATCCCAAACTAGATCATGGCTTAGTATTGAAACCCATGGTTTTGGAATTCCCCAATTACAAGAGCATGTTGATCCATTTTGGAGATTTCACGGGATATGATTGGGGATACCCTCTGGCAAACTAACAGAAACCATTGAAAATCACCATTTCGAAAAGTAATTCATCTAAAAATGCGCCATTTTCCATAGCTACGTTATTTTACTGGAAGATATGATGGGGATATCGTTGGGATAGTGAAAGCAAACATTTCTGAGTCGGGATTTCCCAATTTGGGGATTTGGGGTGTCCAAAGAAATTGGATACCATTAAATCCACCAGTTTTTACCAGCCGCTTCCCCACTGAAATTGCAATCTATATAGCCGCTTTTGTAGCCGGTCACAGGTCCATTATCGATCATGTTCTCCACGGTTGAATGGCCGGAACTTGGGTAAATCCTCCATTTAGATTTGCCCAGAATGCTTTGTACACCAAAATTACTATTGAATCATGAGGAACATAACTGTGGATGGACAAAATCCTGCACCAGTTGGTAACCTGTTGGGAATCCTGTGAAACACTTTCAAGAATGGGATGATAAGGGGACAACTTCCGGGAGAACCATCACCATCCACCAACTGGTGCAGGATTTCTTCACCTGTGGCCAGTCATGGGTTTACCGGTGTCAAAACCCATGGCATCTTGGATGTAGGGATTCCATGGGATTCCAGTTCAGACAAGCCCAGTTAAGCATAGTTATGGCATAGTTAAGCTTGGAGCCGAGCTGAGTTCACACTCAGTTCACACTCAGTTCCTTCAATTTTTTTTGAACCCCTGTGAGCCTGTGACGAAATCAGCCTGACATGGGATTTGTGGCCCAGTTGACGAAACATTGCACGTATGATCACAGCTGGTGCTCCCAAACAACAGAGCTTACACCGGCTACATCCGTAGCAATACGCTGACCCACTCTGATTCATCTTGTTACGAGGCAGTGTTAGGACACAAGTGACAATCGTGTTCATTGATTCATT
The DNA here is from genome assembly GCA_003297045.1 of Symbiodinium sp. clade C Y103. Taxonomy (NCBI): domain Eukaryota; class Dinophyceae; order Suessiales; family Symbiodiniaceae; genus Cladocopium; species Cladocopium sp. clade C. Next base: position 12,672 of record BGPT01000937.1, on the reverse strand, counting down.
GGATGGGCATATCGTGTCTTGTCCATAGATCTTCAATATGTTCGTGGCGCAGAACCAAAGGATCGGCAAGTCAGATGGCAGCTATGACAACCACCCAAACCTGTGGTTGTATGTTAATTATGATGTTTTTGTTTCACTGGATATGGATCTCAGGTCTTGATTGCAACATCCATGTATCCTGTATCATTTTTATTTGGATCTCAAGTTTCACCCGATGAAGATCCGAGCATGTGATCCATCCCCGCATTTTCAGAAGCCACATCACTGCCGTAGGAAATCTCCGAGTCATGGCAGGACTGGGGTGGTGTGTTGGGTGAGCTGGGTCTGCAAATGGTACATACCCTCTAGTAATCAAAAAAAAATGCTGAAAACCACAATCTTAATAGGAACAGCAATCTTGGCCATTTTCCACAGCTATGTTGAATTGCCAGAGGGTATGGGATATTTAGTGGGATTAAGTCCACCATAAAATTGGATCATTTACCAATAATAATGGGGCTATTTACGGGGTGAAAATATTAATATAATGTCTAGAACTTAGCGACAAGCTGAGGTACTGTATTTGGGTCTGTTTGAAAACTGGCCGAAACGGCAATTTCAGAGGGGAAATGATGATAAAAGTGGACTTTCGGGATATGCTAGTGAAATTTCTATGTATCAAATGGTGATTAAACTAAACTGTTTGAATCATTTGTCATCATGTTTTTGCCAGCTGCTATCATCTATTGGCAATGGGGTTTATCTCAAAGCGTTTCTTTTCATGAATGTTGTTCGACGGAGCAGATTCTATATTAATAAATGGTATACCAGTAAACAGCGCCCCCAAACCAAGTTTGCCCAGTCAATCACATATGCGTTGCTCAATATCAGGAAGAGCCCCCATACTTGTGGGAGATCATGCCCCCCTCAAGAATCAAGGACTTGTTGGTTTGGGACTTGTTTAGCTTTCCCAGATGTTCTATGATTCTCAAAAATCACTGCTGAAGTCCATATGGGCCGGACACGCCATCAGTTGTGGAATTCGGAAGTCTTTTGGCCCCCCCGAAGCTAAGCGATAGATACAGATAGCTGGTGTTTATGGATGGCACATGGTGGCACTGGGGATTTGGCTAGTGTGCAAATGATGACGATTTGCAAAGACAGGCGATGGTTTGCTAGCTGGCTATTGGCACGGGGTGATGTGTGTGCGTACTTGTTCATTGTTTGTTCGTGCTTTCAGTTGAACATCCAATTTTTCTTGACATTGGCACGGCTGTTGAAGTACCTCAGCATCAAGCTTTTCTGCGCTAGACCATCTGATTCCCTTAAGACTATCTCCCTTGAACCTGTATGCCGGCAAATGTCAACACTGGATTCCAAAAAACCAAGCTGCCTGGTCAAATCGTAAAATGTATAGTGGAGGTGCCTGCAAAAATAATACTGTCATACTGTTATTCAAACATTGGAATGCTTGACAAAAACTGAATACCTGGGTCCAAAGGTCTTAAACTCAAACAATGAGCATACCTTGCATGCCCAAGACACCATTTCTGTTGGAAGTGTGGAGCAGTCTCAAGATTATAAACCCAAAATTCTGATGGTTTGTCACCGTTTTACCATGTTGTACCTTTTGAAGCGTATGGCAAATCCACAAGCTGTGGCCCCTCAGTTACAAGTTGGTCTATGCAGGGTTCTATATCCACAGGCCCGTGCAGAAGCGCAGCAGCAACGCGCTGTCCTGCAAGAGCAGCTAGAACTGCGACGGATTTGCACAGAGGCGCTGGGAAATTGGCCCAAAAATCGAGAAGTGAATGCTCCATATATCTACTGTATAGTAAAACCTGAAAAGATTTTTAAATTCTACTCAAACAATGAGAAACTGGTTGTCTATTTTTTGGGGTTGGTAACGGTATTGGTGATGAGGAATGTCCGTAATTAGCTACTGTATCTGGTGAAATAGCGGAGTATAATATACTGTATGTAATATACACATCATATATATATATACACATAATATATCATACTGTAATATATATATATATATACATGTGTATATATATATATACATAATATGATATCGTACAATTTACCCCACAGAAGATACAAAAGAAAATTGTTATCTACTTGTCTACTGTAGGTAAATGGTCAACAGCTCCCGTCGCAACGTCAATGTGAATGATGGTGAGCACAGTATAACTATTCCCAAATGGTGTGATTTCAGGTTGGGAAATAATGCATGATATATTGACCCATGATACATTGACCTACACGACTAGCGCATGCCATGTCCACACATGGAGCAACCCTAACATTGCTATTTCAATGGGGGACATGATGTTGACATTTTGAGTATATTCCATTCGATATAGAATGCTGAGAATTGGTCTATGACTTCATGATNATGTTGACATTTTGAGTATATTCCATTCGATATAGAATGCTGAGAATTGGTCTATGACTTCATGATGAATTATTCAGACATATCCAGTCATGCATTATTGTCATTCCATTTGGTTACGGGTACCCATTCTCATACAATTCTAAATGTGTTTGTCTGAAGATAAGTTACTCCTAAATGTACTGATCTACTGGTATTCTAGTTCCTGCATTTTCCCTACGATGATTTGATGGGCCATTTTTAGGGCATAGCCCCATTTTCAGACAATTCCAAGTGTCGGAGCTTGGTAGGGTTTCCCAAGCGTTCCCATTGAATAGCTTGGATGGGGGATGGGNTAGGGCATAGCCCCATTTTCAGACAATTCCAAGTGTCGGAGCTTGGTAGGGTTTCCCAAGCGTTCCCATTGAATAGCTTGGATGGGGGATGGGAACCTGATAGAAAAAAAAAAGAAAAAAAGGTATGAAAGCGCAGTGTGTATAAATGATTATGCAACATTATACTCTCTCTCTCTCTCTGTATATATATATATAAATATGATATATATATATATATATGCACATATATATATATATAAACAGATATATATATATATAATATAAAATCTATACTCTCACTCTATGTATACAATATCTATACATATACACGTATTGATAAAACAACCTGTACTTGATATACAGCAGCACTACTGAGCAATGAATTTCATTGGTTCCATTCCCTCATGTATGTGCTATTTGCACAGTTGCACCTCCATATTTGCACCAGGTANGCAGCACTACTGAGCAATGAATTTCATTGGTTCCATTCCCTCATGTATGTGCTATTTGCACAGTTGCACCTCCATATTTGCACCAGGTACAGCACCAAAACCGTCATGAAACTGGAGGCTCCTTGGTGGAATCTGCGCCTGAAACACGGAGATTGACTGCACAACATCCTTCCCAGACAGGATAAAGCGACAGCTGAATAGAAGACGGGTTATCCTCCACACACACACACACACATATGTATATATATATATACATGATATAAGTTTAGATGTATAGTAATATACAGTATGTATGGAGTTGTATGTATATTTCTATATACAGAGTACATTTTATGATTATATAATATACACAACATCTACTGTAATACCACAAATTAGTGCCTCGATCGCTAGCCATTTGCCAAGGCAAAAGACAACTGCCATCGGATGATGTCGGAGCCGCCCGACAGCAGGGGATATCTGCCCGGCCTACCCGTAATAAAATCATTTACCCTTTGGTTATTTAGCATAGCCATGCAAAATCACCATCTTGAACAGGGAAATCAACATAAATTATCTATAAATGGGTCATGTTCCATGACTATGTTGAAAAACCAGAGGGTAAATGGGAACATCATCTATAATTCTGCGATTTTTTTTGTTGCCATGTTTGCTTACCAGAGGGTTTGTTGGGGTTGCGGAGTTGAATGTGGATCCGAAGGGATTCAGGGGGCGATTTGTTTGTTGAGATGGCTTAAACGGATTTATGGTTGGACCATGTTGGACAGAAAACCAATCTAGTACGTCAAAGTCGGCTTTGGGATTGAGAATATATTTTTTCCAATTCTGACGTGAAGTGGCAGTCTGAAAAGAATCTGCTACTTTTTTGCTGACGGTCTCATTGCTCGGCATTGTCTCATCCGGATTCAACCGCGCCCCTGACCCCCAATAGCTGGCGATGATTCGCCCAAATCTCAGGTGCTTCCCATGCTGAAATCTAACAGCACCCAAGCCAAAGCTGGAGCATCTCCAGTTAACGTTTTATGATAGCGATGTTCAAGAATCCCCAAATCATCAGATATTTCTGGATATTTGATATTTGGTTTGTTTGAACATAGGGTAGATCATCTGTAACATCCACTGGTGTTCATGAATCCCCATGAAGAGTGCAGTGTGTTTTTTATTCCCCATGCTTT
>BGPT01000936.1:193645-220712 GCA_003297045.1 Symbiodinium sp. clade C Y103 | reverse complement strand
TGACCGTGACCGATGTCGTATTTATCTGCATTCTATGCCTAGCTGGCAAAGCAATATCGCCAGCGCGTGCAGTGAGTTACATTAAGCTTTTGGTGGCATCTATGTTTTTGATTTATGGGATAGTTTATCTTTGTGGTCATCGTTTATGTGTCTTTCTACGTGATCTGCATTCGGGTTCGTTGGCTCCTCTTGTTTTTNTCTATGTTTTTGATTTATGGGATAGTTTATCTTTGTGGTCATCGTTTATGTGTCTTTCTACGTGATCTGCATTCGGGTTCGTTGGCTCCTCTTGTTTTTTGTACCTGGACCTGGACCCATTCCCGCAATGATGCTCCAGTCGTGGATTCATCCCCTACTTTAAGCTCTTAAGGGTGACTCGTTTGGCGGGTGTAACTCATATTTGTTGATATTGTTGACATGTGGCAACAGATCTGAATATTCAAAAAAAACATTGGTCGCCATTGATTGATCAGCATGGATGGGAAGGTAACTACTGGTAGAACGGGGAAACGTTGGCTGATTTTTGGTCAACCGTCTCCGATGGATCCTGGAAGCACGCGGTTTGGTACTTGAGGGTTTCCTAATGGCTGGGGGTACCCAAAAATGGATGGTTTATAAGGGAAAACCCTACTAAAATGGATGATTAAGGGGTACCCCTATTTTAGGAAACCTCCACTTGGGGGAACGATCACCCCAATTGGAAAAAGGATTGGATGTGATGTTTATGGAACGATTGCAAGCTTTTTCATCCGATTAGAAACCACTTCATCTCAGTTTGCATATGAAACTAGGGTATGCTTAAGGTTAGCATTTTGGTGTAATTACAATTATCTCATCTTCAGACAAAAAGTAGGGTTATATGAATCCCATTGTATTCCCCATGATATCCACCTTGTATCCCCATCATATCCCCATGAAATGGCTGCGGTTTTACCACCGTGTAACGTCATCTGTCACATCCCAAATCAGGGTCCCAAATCATGGTGGCTTCTCCCAATTTATTGGTTGCTTCTCGCACAAAAAGCGCATGGAATTCACAAACAGCGTGAATTCTCCGGACAAAAAAAGAAATGATATGAATATGCTGCAATAATTTAATCCACTCAGCTGAATTTAAGGCCACACCATGGCATCTGAGTTTTTGAGGCCATAGCGTCTATATGCGTCTATAGTTACCCCAACCAAGCAGGTCGCACCCCGCGTCTGAGTTTCAAGTTGTTCACGCTATCTCCCAGACTGCTGAACTGCAACCCCCTGGCGGAAGACGGTGACAGCGAAGCGAAGGGATGAAAGGAACATATCTGGGAAATGATGGATGAATCGTTGGGAAAAGATTGTTGAGTGGTTGATTCACTGCTTGATAAATGCTTCCTAAATGGTTGAACAAATGGTTGGTGATGTCCAAACATGTTTTTGAAAGATGGTTGGTCCGTTGGACATCATCCGGCAAATTCAGGCTGGTATTGAGCCATGTTGTATGATCACTGATCCCCCCTCAAGTGAGAAAATGCAAAAAAACACACTGGGACCAGTTATAATCATTTCACTATTTTCACTATAAGAATCATAAGAATGTGAATAAGAACTTTATTGATCCAACAGATCAACAGTTTTTTCTCGACGTCCGAGCACCATTGCCAGAACCACCGGTCGCAGCGGCCACGCCTGCGTGGGACCCACAAGGCAAAACTGGTGAAGGAGAAGTATTCCACCTTCGGCGGGCGCCGTGCGATGAGCACCACCGCATCCTGCACTCAGCGTTGATGCTGAGGCCAGGATCGTCTTCAGAGATGATCATTGCGGAGAATTCACAATATCTCAAGTCAGCAATCCAAACCACTTTCTCATGCGCCAAATCTGGCAGCTACCCTACAGTAAATCAACATGGACGATATGGAAAGTCCTCCATCTATAAATAGATTATTTCCTAGGGACACTCATAGATTTCCATATTTTTTGTATGTTCACCCCAAGGTAATCGCTCCCCGGCAGTCCTGACGTTTCATGTGCCACATGGGCGAAGGAAGAAAGAAGCCAAAGGCCGGGAGGGCCAGCCACATGTACCTTGGATGGTTGCAAGGTGGTGCCCCGGCAGTTCTAAGTTGGTTTATATACCCCATTATTCCCCATTAAGTATGAGATATATCCCTATAAACCATAGTTATTGGAGCTAAGTTGGCTTAGTTCATTAAGTTGACAATGGTTTATGGTAGATATATCTTCCAAAGGGCGACGCTACGTTTGTGAAATCATGGTTTCCTTTTTGGAGTGCCGCATTTCTGGAAGGTACCGGTCCAAGTGAGTTCAAGTGGAAATTCCAGGACTTCCTTTGGTGATACCCTCTGGTTATTTAATATAGCCATGGGAAATTCCCGAACAAAATGGAGGTTTCTAGCTGGGAAAATTATCCAAAATTAGCAATTTTCCATGGCTATGTTAAATAACCACAGGGTAATAGATACTAAACGCAAGAGAACAAACTATGAAGTATTCCGCGATTGAAACCCAAAGCCGAAGCTACAGTAGATGAAGCGATGAATCTACAACAAGATTCACCCAATTTACTCCAGTCTCAGTGACCCTTCTGTCAACTGGCAACTTCGCCATTTGGTAGTAACATGTAGTAACAATCAATGGATTCATGTCAAAAGGTGGTGCCCCCAGTTGTAAGTTGTAAGTGGGTTTACAAATTGCATTCACTATAGCCATAAACCATAGTTCACCTAGTTTTGGTCACCAACTCCCAAAGAATTTGCGGCTTTTGCCTCCAAATTGTCCAACTTGGACCATCCCATCACCTTTTCCACTCCGAAGGAAAGCTCCCGAACGATCTGCCCCTCGTAAATAAATATGGCAATGGAACGACATACCCAATAATACATAATCATGTGTACATATATATATATATATAATAATGTATATATATATATATAACTTGAAGGTTGATTCGGGTTCGTTCAATTGAGCCCAAGTGGAAATTCGAGAATTTCCTATATGGTGATGATCTGATAGATCAGAAAAACAAGCTATGAAGTATTCCCCGGTCCCCGGTTGAAGGCTAAAGCCAAAGCCACAGCAGATGACGCGATAAATCTACACTGGCAACCATTTACCCAGTCTCAGTCACCCTTCTACCAGAAACTTTGCCGTTTGGTAATAACATGTAGTAGTAATCAATGGATTCATTTCATGGATAGTTTATACAAGGTGGGGCCCCCTAGATAGCTAAGTTGGTGCCAGTAACTCCAATAACTATGGTTCATGATACTTGTAACATCTTATAACTCGAGTTAATGGGGCTTATACATCAACTTATAACTGGCACGCCCCACATTGTGGGAAAGCACCAAAGAAAGGCTTTCACCGGTTTCGTTGCCCCTTGGACTATCCTGTCGATTGCAAGGAACGGCGTGTTGGGATTGCTGCCGAAGTGATCCGTGAACAAGGACCTCACTGGTAAGCTGGAAGGCAGACTCAGCTAAGGCAGCTAAGGGTTTGAAACCTGGTACTTTGTATTAAAAAATGTTACGATACAATCAGCTGAATGTTCATTTGTCATTATGCAATCATAAGTTCCTGAATGCTGAGTACAGGCTTCACAAGTATGCCGGAAGAAATCCGCCACTGAATCCGGGTGTGTCTTGGGAAGTTTTCTGTCCAGGATCTCAGCCTAACATGCGGTGCCTACACCGGAATAGACCTCAGATAGAAAGACCAAAAGATGTCGTTCCACAAGTTGACGCATCCTGGATCATTCTTTAGCAACAGGTGATTGTTGACCAACAAGGTCCAGATTCTTCCATCACAAAGAACCATACGCCGCCAGTCCATGTATCCAGGTGCCGCTATAGTTTTCAACATATACTGTATCCTAGGAATTAGTTTGGGGGAAAGTTTCAATGAGCCCGCTACACTTGGTAGAAACCATGGCTTCCTGCCAAGAGAGCGGTTTTTATCAAGGTGTCCTCTCTCTAGGGAATGGTGGCTGCGGGCGGTGGCACGGTGGTTCAAACTCATCCAAGGTCCAACAAGAACAAGATGACATAGTTCAAATATGATCGAATGTTGTTAATAATTTAGCTATAGGAAACAAACAAACTCGAGTAAGTTTGAAATTCCATGGATTGTTTGGCTCAATGGATTGGTTAATGGGAAAATTGTAACCGGAAACCATGGTTTTTACCATCAAATATAGAGGTTTCCTGTAAATGTTCCCTTAAACAAATCCAACGATTGGCATTCTACCGCAACATCTCACCCTTCTCGCCACAACACCAGAAGAAGGTATCACGATCTCGTAGCATCTCTCCTTGCAGCTCCCAAGCTTGAAATCAAGTGAGGCAGCTTTTTTCTGTGCTCATTTCACATAGCTATGCAAAATCACACCTTTGGTATATAGGCGAGCATGATGGTATTGAAAGCTCCCCATATATTGAGCCACACCTATTGTCCTTGGCTCCTGATGGTTTCAGTGCAAAAATCCTGAAAACTTCACCCTTCTAGGCGATTCTCGCACAGGAAACATGGTTCTTTTCAGCCCAGTCCAAAAAAATGTCCGGATGTTTGGTGACATCATCCTTCATATCATGCGCAGAAAATCGGTCCACTAATCTCCGCAACCAAGGCTTACATGTCCCATAAACTTCACATGGAACCAATATTTTAGACCATATCCAAGTGCAAAAAAATCAATGAACATAATGTCGTGAATGTGTTAAACTGTTTAGGTTTAACTGGTGATTACTCTGGTGATTCACTCCAATCAGAAAGTCGGTTACAACCCTAATTATAAGTAGGGTAAGTAGGGTTAGTAGTTATATACCCCAAATATCCCCATCAAAATTAGCATCAAATTACCATTGTTCTCCACATAACTATAGTTAAATCATATCAAATCCCTCTTAACTCATGAGATTCACGAAAGAAATCCAAAATCCCCATTTTTCTGGATTAAATCACCATTTTCCCATGGTTTTCCTATGGTTTTCACCATAGAAATCCCCCATTCCCCAGGTCTCCTTGACTTGTCACAGTCGCTTCATCCTGCAGTTCCAGCTGCCGTTGGAATCGCGCGCTGAGCTGCGCCACAGAAGCATCGCTGCAGGGTGGAGGAGATGGGAGGAAGATACCTGGCGCAATGGAAAATCCATGGGAAAACCATGGGAAAATGGTGATTTAATCCAGAAAAATGGGGATTTGCATGGGATTTAAAGTTCATAGTACCTGAGAAAATGGGGAATTGACCCAGAAAAATGAGGAGTTCATGGGATTTATAGTTACCAATAACCTTTCCCAATGATTTTAATGGTGATTTTTGTGGGGTGTTGAACCTGAGGCATCAAGAATGTCATAATATGTCATAATCCTCAGGGAGTTCTTGTCCGTGAGTGAGATAGTAGCAGGCTGTCCATCATTGCGTCAGCAGCAACCATAGCCTAGAAAGATTGAAATTTGAACCATAGTTTTTCTCAATTCCTGGCCCTTGACTCTAAGGTAAATTCACCAGTTCTTGTTGATGTGGCATGAACCACGTGCCAGCTACATGAATACATGGTGTCATGGTGCACCTTTTTTTGGGAGCCACAAGTGGAATTCCTCGGCTTCATGGGCAAAACACTCCATTCACCTAGCATCCACCACCAAGTTCACCCTCTGGCATTCCAACCATACCTGTTGACAAAGGTATCCCCAAACAGCAAACAGCCTCGAATGCCCAGCCGGACTATGGTGAAATGCATGGGCTAAGTACAGGAAAAAAGCCTTTAATTTGTCACCAGTTATCTTTCTATGGGGTGACATACTGACCATAAATTGGGGTGACTTACTGACTTATAACTTATAACTGACTTATAGCTTATAAGGGTTACAAAAAGTCCACTTTTTACTGGGGTGAGCCAACCTACTCAAACAATCTCAAACCCTATTGACTGGGATGAACCACTGCAGTTTCCACCTCCCAAGTAGCTCAGCACCACTCCCAGCGCTCCAAGCAGCACGAGTCGCCGCGCCATGGGGCGTCACAGTCGAGGCACAACGCAGAGCAGTTCTACATCGAAAAAAGTGGGGTTTTGAATGGATTGAAATAAACAAAATTGAGCTTCAAACAACCAAAAAAATGGATGGATGGCAACCCCAAAAAGATAGAACAGTTTAAATTCACCGCTCTTTCAGGATGGATTGGATCAATTACTATCTTTTTGGGGATCTGTTTAAAAGCAACCAAACGTGGAGATCGAAACAGCGAGCCTTGCTATGGAAAACTGATCAGTGAGACAATGAGTTTGATAGTGCTGCGAACTTTGATTGAAGCACATCATCATGGCCATATTCTGAATAGCTGGTTAGTCTGATTTTTCCTTAGATGCCCTGGACAAAATCTTGTGTACGTGGTTGCTATTATGTTCTCATGTAAAACGAGAACATGAGGTACAGTATCAAACCACCCAACAAACAGGTCAGTTGCGTCAGCTGGAACTCTCATCGCGACATCTTTTAACCATCTTTTGAAGCAAGAAACGCTGCACTCTCATCCCTCACAGCCAAACCTAAATTGTACCGTACAAATTGTACCCCTTAATGTCAGTAAATCAGTAAAGCACTGTCATAAACCAGCCATACGTTGATGGTAAAAATCTGCCATAAAAATGGTAAATTTGGGGATGATAGATGCTATAGCTTTGCTATAGCATGTTGCGTTTTTGCATGGAAACTTTACAAGAATGGGGTCGATCATTGAAGTAGGCCCAACTGCTGGGCGTGCCCGAAACCCACATCCCATGTCCTGGATAGCTTGACTTAAATGATTAAAAGTTGCTGTAAAAAGGGATTGATTCAAAGAAAACAACTACAGGAAATCATTGGTGTTGACATATTTTTAATGTTTTTACCTCAAAATAGCAGGGTGTCCCAATGACTTTTCCCTACAAATCTCAGACAAATACTCACTTGTGGTTTGGGTTGGTGCTTCGGAATCCCAGACACCCCACATAGACCTTCTCTTGAATTTGCTGACCCGGGGGACATCAAGATTTTTTGTATTCCCAGTAGATTTTCAGCATCTATTCGATTAACCAACTGGTGATAGTTACTTTAGCACTTCTATATTTGCGACAAGACAAATAGTGATATATGTATATCATATACATAATAATATATATATATATGGATACAGACTATATAAGCAGCAAAACAAAGAAACACATGAGTGTTATCAAAGATTTTTCCCATGTCTAGTGGGATGGGTATCTTTCATGGCTCCACCCTGCCGGATTGGTCGTCCATTTCTTGACGGGTTCAGCCACCAGTATCCCCATCAACCAACATTTACCCTCCGGTAAACTACCAGTTTGCTATGGAAAATGGCCATTGAAATTGTTGATTTTCCCATCAAACATGGTGATTTTCCATAGTTTATTTAAACGTTTACCAGAGGGTACCCACCATCAAACATGGCAAATGTTGCAGGTTTTTCGAAGAAAATCATCGGACTCAACGATGGATTTTCAAGCCAAGTGTGATGACATCGCAGGGGATCAATGATATTTACCCTTTGGTAAACTAACATAACTATGGAAAATCACCATTTTTAATGGGAAAATCCACTACAAATGGGCCATTTTCAATAGCAAACTGTTAGTTTACCAAAGAGTAAGCACCAAATTGCTGGTGACTCAGCAACTCTGTCAGCCTTTTTCATACCATCAGTCACTGACACCAGGTCCAGCTGTTCAGCCCAGTGACCAGGAGCAAGATCTGGTTTGCTGGCTACTTGAAGGCTGGATTCGCTGGCTTCGGATCCAAAGATGTGGACATTTGACGAATTGACCCCCCGAAACATGAGTCACTGACGGGTCGAAGTTGGAAATTCATGAGGTCTCTGTGAGGTTTGATGCCACAGTATGTTGAGCTACTGTAGCCTATTTTCAAACAGACGCAGATTGATGATTGATTTCAATTCGGGAAATCCAACGCAAATTTACAGAAGCTCAAGATAGCGCCTGAACCATGTTTGTTGATTGTGCCACCGTAGGTTTTGACCATCCGTGTTTGGCGTAATTATATAAATCATGTTAAATCTGTCTTGTAGGACGTCTCCCAAATCATCCAACATATCCAAAATTGATCAGTCTTTACATGACAACCAATGGTTTTGGGGTACCCAAGTGTTAACCCATATTCCCACTGTTGGTTGAAATATCACTCCTGGAGGCTGGACAATTCGCGGCTGCCATGGGTTTTTTGCACAGCCCCTTTGGTTGGGCCATGAATTGTTGGGCCATCGGTCAGATAGACCTCCGTGAAAGAACTGATCTTGCAACATGTGGAAGTTCGTGAAGTGCGTGAAGGATCTGGATCGTAGAAAAAATAAGTCCTAAAGCTGAGTGGCCTGGGTTCAACTCTTGCATAAAATATGTACAACCTATGGGAAAAAACAAAGAAATGATATGTGAATGATTATAAATGGTGGATGTTGCATAGCTATCTTAATTTACTCTAGGGTAAAGCATGGCATTTGTCAATCCACCTTTAAATTTGGTTTGCCATCATTGATTCAGCTTGGCATGTCATTCTCTTGGTACAAGTTTTGTTCCAGTGATGGCCGGCTGTCTATTTTTTCTCACTGGAATCCTCTTTTTCGCTGGACTCCTCTTTCTCACTGGACTCCTCTTTCTGCTTCGTCTGTCGCCTGCACCGCACGGGCCGAGGACTCTTTTTGCCGGAGGGGTGGGAGTTTGCCCTCCCTATTGGAACCATAGGGCCTGTTGCAAGGGTGAAGAATGCAACCCTACTTGAACAATCTTTAAGGTTGTTTCATTAGGAATTGTTGCTGTAATTTGTCCCCCCCACTAAACAAACATGGAACCACCGGAACCATTTAGACGTATGAAAAAACATAGCCATACACAAAAAAATATTATTTTTTAAAGTTATGTTAATCGCACCGGGTGTAAGTTGGTTTATAAACCAATCTATTACAACTGTAGACCTATTTGAACCATGGTAAACCCTGTCAACTGATCCAACTGGTCTGTCGGCCCCACCTTGTGTACCGAGGTGATAGGTTCATCCATCGCTATGGCAGTGAAACGATGGCTGCCACTCCAGTACACTTCAAAAAATCATCCCACCCATCCTATCAATCATAGTTGGTTCACCCAGTTGTCTATGGGATACCCTCTGGTAAACTAACAGTTTGCTATTGAAGCCATGGCCATTTAATGGTTGATTTAGCTACAAAAAATGGTGATTTTACATAGTTTTGTTACTTAACCAGAGGGTAACCCCAGAAATCGAGGACCTACCGATCGCTAGGGTTTAAAAAAAGAACAGTTACAAGGACCGTAGGTTGATCTTCCATAAACTCAGTGGATCTGATTGGACGCTTCGTCAAGTTGGTCTACAACGCATATGACTAGGGTTGATGGTATACTTAATGGGGTCTGTAGACCAACACTTCACACTTGGGGGCACGTCTTGAAGGATTCCAAGTCAACTCAGGTTCTTCAAAATCGGCTTCACGCCTCTTCTTGATGATGTTGTAAGCTGTGAAGGCGACGATGTTGCCAAACACAGCACCTAAGTGGCTATGATTTCATCGCTAGTCCCAAGAGAATGGGCACTTCTGAAACTCCATTTTCCGGCACTTGGAGGGTCTAGGTGGAAGTTTGAAACGGAAAATGGGTAACGATCCTTTTTGAAGTTAGTCTCCAGCATCAGCTTGTTAAACAATTTCAGCAGTGCCAATCCGCTTGGGCGAACTGCACGAGATTTCGACACCCTGGCATGGGTCAATTTTAAGCACTTGGGTAATAGCCCAAAACAGTGAGAACCAGACCATGAGTGTTTGTAAATCAGAAGCACTGCAATTTAACCATAATTTCACCTAGTTATGTTCACCAACTTAGCTATCATTAATCAATATTAATCCATCACCTATAAATCCCCATTTTTGTTGGTCATAGTTATACCGCCAATTTTCATGGTGAAATACCTATCATTCTGGTGCCCCTTCCACCCTCCAAGCGCTCTAAGGTTCGCACAAAGTTTCAAGTAGCCTTTGGCATCATGTGGTCGGTTGCCCTGGGAAGCAGCATTGATACCGCAGATGTAAAATTCACCCCGGACTATGATCAACTATGAGCATTCATAACCAAAAAAATGAGATTTCGTGGGATTTCAAGCTGATTTATGGTGACCATAACTTGGTCAATTCTATGGTGGTAGATACATCGAATTAATCAATGCTCATGGGGTGAACATAAACCAACAAACATATATATAACTGGGGGGGGGGGACCAGCTTGCAGTGGTTCAGTCTTTAGCCCAGTTGGAAGTGGGACTTCCGAATTGGGGTGAACCACTAGGTGGGTGCCGATTTCAATGCACATTAGTATTTTGGGGGAAAGCACCGCATGAGTCAAGAGAGTGTGATAATTCAGGGCCATTTTTGGGTTCTTTAAATGGGGGACCCCGTCCGAATCGTCAATGGTGTTTGTCCCCACCTGCCAGGTGAGGGTTGTTAGATTTTATCAGAGGTCATGCCGTCGTCCTTCTCGTCCTTCTCGTGAGACTATATGTTCAATCAAACCCAAATAACAAAACACCAGCTACTCTCATCTGATACTAAATCGACATTCTTACAGTACCGTCTACCGTTTAGGTGCAGTGTGTAGTTTCTTTGAACCCTATGAATTTCGGCAAAAAAAACACCGGCGCCTCAAAAAACAAGAGTGCGAACACAATCCCCACGGATTTGTTGAAGTTTCCGGCCTCGGGATTTGTTGATGGCTGACATGATGCTGAGGGTTACCTTCCAGTAAACATATATAGAAAAACGATTGAAGATCCAGTGTCCGATGGAAATTACCTACAAAAAGTGCCTTTCCCATAGCTATGTTAGTTTACTGGAAGCTAGTAAATATATGTAAATATCATCAGATAATGTTTGCACCACTTCTAAAAGGTAGGAGTAATGTGAATAAGTGCAAATAATGGGTTAGTACTGGCTGGTTGACGGTGATAAATCTCATTGAACCATGAAGTCAAAGTACAAGTGCTTGGCATCAACCACCAAGGGTTTAGGACAGAGACCTCAAATGATAACGGAAGTTGGTAATACCATCCTGTTAATCTTGGTGTTCTTATACCATCCAATTGATAACACGTCAATGTTGTTCATATATCCCAACTTTATAATATGGTTTATACCCCATATTTTTGTTGATCAAATGTGGTAACCCCAAGAATGAACCATTCCACTAACCAACCGTAAACGGGGGGTCATTTTTCATCACACCAAATCGGGGTAGCTCATCGTTAAACCTGAAAATTGGCGATGGTGTACTGTATTGGGTCTACTGTACCACAATACGTGGGATCGGTAAATCATGGTAAATCCTGGTAAACTAACATAGCTATTGAAATTGGCCATTTACAGTTGATTTTCCCATTGAAACATGGTGATTTGAACCAATAGTCATGCGAGTTTACCAGAGGGTAAATCCTGGTAAATCTGAATGTATCGGTGAAAAGTTGCATCCCACTGAAAAAAAAACACATCCAAATGTCCAATGAATCCCCCCCAACTGCCGAAGCTATGGTGCGAAAGAAATGAGGCATTGCCATGGCTCCAGCTTTCCAGCTTCGGCCCTCCACTTTTTTTTTCGATTTCAGCCCATCAAACGCATTAAAGTGGTACCCTTTGGTTATTTAACATACCGGCGGAAAATGAAGAATTTTGGATGATTTTCCCACTAAAACCTCCATTTATAGGGGATTTTCCATGGCTATGTTAAAGAACCGGATGGTAGATAAACCTAGCATAACCTATATAGCCATTAGGGAGTTTGTAAACACCACTGGCCCTCGGGTCCCGTGATTGGAAAATGAAGCTTTCTGGAAATGCCCAAAATTTTGCAGATGGAATCTGAGACCCCTGGCAAACCAACAGTCATGGACAGTCCCTTTCTAGTATCTGTGTGAAATTGTCAATTTGCATGGTAGGTAAACTAACATAACTATGGGAAAACACCATTTTTAATAGCTATGTTTACTGTAATTACCAGATGGTAAGGGTATCCTCATCCCACCATCATGCTGGGAATTTCCCAATGAATGGCTATATCAAACCCCCATGAATCATTGGGGGATGACGATCTCCCTTTGCGGCAAAATAAGCCATGTTTTGACGATGGCATATATGATCCAACGGATCCATCCTCTTTTGATTGACTCAATCACATCAATGCAATCTTGGCATTGCCACTCTTAGATACCATTCAAAGACATCTTTTGTTCTAGCTGCTTTGTGCATATCCCCTTTGATGAAAGTTTGATTACAGTCCAAAAGTTCACAATTTGATACTTTAGGGTTATGTACTCATCAAGGGGTAGGTACTATATGGTTATGAGTTGAAAAACCCTGGTACCCCAGGTATCCTAAAATAGCTGGTTAATGGATGGCTATTCATATGGTGATGCTAGGTTTTGACCCATCCCCATAGTGTCCAAACCTTCTGGGGAGCCAACGAACGAGCTCGTGGCTGGACTCAACTTGACGACCAAAAAGGTGACGTAGAGATTGAACGCCTCAGAGAGTTGGAGTTGGTCAGAACATCTCAGCGGAAAATCTCCATGGATTCCGATTGAAAATCGAAATGTGTTTAATACGGAAACCATACAAGGTTTGTTTTCCAGTTTCGAATCGCTAAGTTGGTGAACATAATTGAACATAACTCCAATAACTATACACTATAGGGTTTATGGTAGACAAATCTATAGTTACTGTTGTTGGGGTTGTAAGCCAACAAATATAACTACCCCGCGCTTGCATGGTGTGGCAGTATCTGCATACCATTCCTATACATGGCTTTCCCGGGATTGGCACACCTGGCACATCTATACATATATATATATATATATGCGCGGCTAGTAATGACCATGCAATGACCATGAACTATTACTAAATTACAGAAACAGTTGTTACAAGATGCCTGCGTTAACTTGGTCTATAAATCCCATGAAGCAATGCGATCTACCATAAACCCTTAGAATTCGCCGATCGACAAATGTGCAAGTGAAACGGTAGTTTACTGGAGACGTCCTGTTGTGGTGTTGGTTATGTATTATATATATATGTGTATTATGTATATACATATATAAGAGAATATGGGGATACAAACAACATCAAAGAACAAACATGAGGATATCATATGATTACAATGGCTATGTGATGCTATATGATCATGAATATAGATGGAATCGAATGGAATGGAATAATCCCTTCAAAACATGGCATGCTGGAAAATCCCCTAGCTATAGTTCAATTATGTTCCCACAAAAACCTTTGTTGAGTTCAGGAATTTCCCAGCTAGCCACGTTCGATTACCGAAGGGTAGATCTGATTGTGTTTTCTTTTTACTTGCTGCTAATGAAACACCATGAAGTCCTTTGTAATGCTTGTACAAATCCATTTCTCTTGCTGTCTCCACACATTTCTTAGTGGTTACATCTCCAAAATCACCAGCTTGATTGAAACTCCGGTCCCTTCTCGCTGAAAAACCACGTTTTTAGAGCTTTTACCCTCCGGTGTCATCAAACGTGGCAAAAAGGAAAATCCCCCATGACTTCCATGGCTTTTCGGTACTAGTCTACACTTCTCTACAATAGCCCACAATCACCTTGATTACATTTAAAAAATCACCCTATGCTACCCTACACTACACTATTCTGCCCTGGCATCCGAGGTCGGTAGGAGTATCCAATATCCAGTCTGCTCCTCTCCCATTAACCCCGAGTCTGGGACAATTCCTTACACTCCTAAACGGTCCTGAAGCATGATTCTTGCCTTTCTTGCTTGGGTTGCTACCTTTGATGGTTGAACCTCCACTTCAACTGTTTCAAATCTCTTACGTGGCTCCAAGATGCTCCAAGCATGTAAAATCTCCATGTGTCATGGAGATTTATCCAAATTCTAGGTCCACTTCTGCCCACCCCCGGCAAAAAAAAAAAACAGAGCCCCCCCGACAAAGGCAGCAATGCCAGTGGCAGCAACCTTACAGCGACGCAAACAAAAGTGATGCAGGCAAATCTGCACTGTTCTTCCCCCAAGATAGGTAAGGGTTTGTCTGAAAATAGGGGACCTCTAAATCATTGGTTAGTCAAGATTTTCCCTCCAAAAATTGCCATTTGGAGATGTTCCCTCATGTTCAGAGACACCCGTAAGTGCTTTTTGTTAAGCTTGACAACTGGACTTGCAACATGATTTATGGTAGATAGTTGCAGGTGACTGACTTTAAATCAAGTTTCGTGCTGGGGGCTTAGCCAAACCCTGCAAAGACTTAATTGCTGGTTACTATATCCTTTGGTAATTCGACAGTTCGCTCTGAAAAAATTACCCTGTTCAAGTTCGGCCAATCATCGAACTAGCCCTGGGCCATGGCGTACAGTTAAGTGTGAACTTGCCGGAGGTTTGCACATTCACTTGGAATTTTGGCTGTGGTGGTTTAGGTGGCAATCCAAGAGTTCCGCATGGTTTAAGGAAAAATTTACCGGAATCCTCATGCATTTTATGGCAAAAAAAACCATAGCTTTCCTGTAGATTTTCGCACCAATCCAATGACAATCATCACACATTTCTGTAGACAGCATGTTCATTCCAAGAGTTCACGGTTTTCCTATCATACATTATCATTGTTTATTATCACAATATATTACATTGTGGTGCCCCTCCAGTTAAAAGTTGGTTTGTGTTCACTCGACTAACTAGTAACTAGTGCAATATATCTACAGCCCTCATAGGATGCCACGGCCGTAGTCAACCAGGACCGAACAGGACCCCACATCGCAACTGAAAAGAAATGGTAACTCTACGTGTGCAACTTTCACAGCGTCCCTGTGTCTGAAAATCGGAGATTTTTGAAATTTGTCCACAATTCATGGACACCTTATTCTGTCTTTATATATATATATATATTATATTATTATATTATATATATTGTATATATATATTGTTGTAGGGTAATTAAATGATGATGAACCATATGAATTCTCAGTGGTTTGGCCATAATTCTCAGGCACCAAACCCACATGCCATGCCACAGACCAAAGTCATGATGACCCCACTGAAGTGTGCCCCCCTGTGACATCTTTGTTGGTGTATAACCCCAATTAAGAATATGAATCTATCTATCATTCACCATAGAATTCACCGAGGTAAGTCTACTAATGAACCAACTTAGCGATTCCAAAGTGGGACACCACCGCTTGCGTATGACCCGAAAAATGGAAGGTGGACTTTCCAACTGACAACCCGACAGACCCAGGGAAAAAAGACTGAAGACTTGCCACTTTTCCTCGCTGCAATACTTCCAAGATCTTCTCAAACTCTATATATATATATATACAGTACATTATATCATGATGATGTAAGATGATGTAAGTACATGAGCGGCTTGTGACGCACATCTGCCTTTGTCCAAAACACCATCATCAAAACTGATGCCATATCATTTAGAAAACAGTTTTCATGGTGGTGTCCTTATCTCTTGTGGATCAGTGTTAAGCCTTCAGACGAGTCACCCATTTGAAAACGGATGCGTTCACCTGAAGGCAGGGGCCCGGGCCAACATGGAGCAGCTTCTCACTATTCTCTCGTCCAGTGATGTCATTGTTGGTGGCTGAAACCTCCGTATTTGGATGATTTACCATGTAAGTGTCTAATGGATGGATTGCCAAACGGATCGTATCTCTAAATTTACCCAACAAAAATTCATTGTCATTGTTGGTTATCATCTCCTCATGTTCTTGGCGGCAGAACTATTGTTATACAAGACGCCCCCAATCACTGAGCAATCTATGGTTACAAATTCAGCTAGACTATGTATGTATTATACATGTATTATATGATTATTATAACAGGTAAATATCTACGTACATTTGGGGCTAAACAAAATACTCCAAATATCTTGTGCCATGGTAAACCCAATGATTAAATCTCCAAGTCTGGATTTTATACAATATGACAGCTATGTCTATGGCATTTGATTTGTTTGATGGTTTATGGTTTGGGGTTTACCACCTAATGACTAGTTGGTGGTTTCAGACCCCCTGAAAAACATATTCGTAATTTGTGATCATGCTCCCAAATATTTCAATGAACCCCAAGACATCAAAAACAATTTCCCGGTTCTGGTGGATTTCCGATTGGGAAAACAAAACAAATCACCTTGTAAACAAAGCCAATGGGAGCCATGTACATATTATGTAACATGGGATATTGCAAATTGTGGCTTGTAAACTCAAAAAGAACATAAAAAAACGATTCCTCAGAACTGGGAGTCAGCACATTTCCCCGGTTTCATGGTACAATCCTCAATTTTCATGCTTAAGTCTACACTTTTCATGGACTCTAACTAACAAACCCATAGACTTTAAATCTCATTAAATCATCATTTTTCTTGGTGAAATCACCATTTTCCTATAGTGTTCCTATGGTTTTCCTCCAAGCAGCCTCCCCAGGTCCCCTCCCGGCCTCAAAGAGGTGTCGAAAGACCTGCAGATCCGTCAAGGGCGAGCCGAACTTCGCCGTCCAGGTACCAGGCACCGGTGTGGGAAGGAACGAACCCACCACCAAAGTGATGAGCACCACGGGCAGGGCGTTGTACAAATTCGTTTCCATGGCCTGATCGGTGAGTTGATGGGAATGGGAGGAGTTGGAGGCCAACTGAGTTTCCGAAAGGTTGGGTATTTTAGGGAGTTGATGGGAATTTCCATGGCAACTTTTTCGGAAGAAGAGTTCAAAATCGAAGATTTTGGAGGGGAAATCTGGTTTCAATGGCCTTGGTTTTTGAAAAGTCGGAGGAGTTGATGGGAATCGATGGGATGGGAGTTTCCAGATGGCAACTTTCGATTAACAACTTAAGATTTCAGAGAGAAAATCTGGCTTCCATGGCCTTGGAAAGGCTGCGTTTGAGGGTTTAGGGTCAGGTGGGGATTTCCAAAAAGTTGAAAGGGAAGATGCAGCCTAGAAATAGAATTTAGGCACAAAAAAACAGGGTTTGACAGGTGATCTGTGATAGGTTTCTGCTGGTCAACAGAACTAGATATACAACATGATTTATGGTATTGGATATCTTCACATACTTAGATGGTGAACAGAATATATAACCCAACAAACAAAACATGGGAGGGCCATGTTGCAGGGGTCACAGGCAGTGACAGTTGTTCAAGGGGTTGAAATGGGTGATTTTTCATTGGGTAATTGCCACCATAAAAATCAACCGAAACTGGGAAATTGAGTCAGAACTACAAGAATGGCCCCCCAACATCCACCAACATAGGTCAATTTGTACTACGTACCCCCCCTAGCCACTTATTTGGGAGGGATGATGTTGATATATAACTAGGCTTACAACACTGTTTCTGCTAGATGGAACTATCAACCGACAACTACACCTGACGGATCTCACATTGTATTATCAACAAAATTGTTGTGGATTGGACAAAAAGAGTTCCATAGAAAAGAAATTGAACCAACAGGTAGACATGATCGAAACCACTAACAATAACCAACTGCAAGGTGGTCCCCCCGTTCATTAGCTAAGTGAGTTTTAAACTAGCTACGTTAACTTGGGTGATTACAACGGTAGTTAGCTGGAGAATGGTTCAACTTCTAACTGGGGGTCACCACCCTGCAGCTTTAAGTCGATTTAACCATTTAACAATAGATATATCATGATGCCTGGAGGCTTCCCAAAAGGAGGGATCCCCAAAAACCATGGGTTTCAAAACTTAGATAGTCTAATTTTGGATGATAGGGGGGGTACCCTCATGACTTAGGAAATCTCCATATCTGATCTACTATATACCATAACAAAACCAACATTGTACCCTGCACTAGATTGTATCTAGTTATTATAAAATCAAATAACCAACCATATAAAATCAATATCTACTATTAAACCACATCAATGGATATATCATGACATACCTACTGTACAGTACACTAGGTTATATCATATTATACAACCATGTAAAACAAACACCTACTACAAAACCAAATCAATAGATATAGATATATCATTACATACCTACTGTAAAAAATAGTAAACCCAACATTGTACAGTAGATGTAGCAGCGCACTTCACTGCAGTTGCCCAGTTGCCCGCATCACTACCCTTGGCCAGGAGACTGTGAGTTTCTGCTTGCCTTTGCCCAACTTGGCCTGAAGGGGTGAGCTCAAAAACGCCATCCAAACAGCAATAGATTCATATTATGGGATATACCGTAACTTGGCACTTGGGATATAATCAGATATAGTCAAGCAACAGAAATGTCATTTTCAAATCGAAGAAACACGTGAGATGCCACCACCTCGAGCGGCCGAAGCTGAAATTGAAACCCAGGGCCCTTGAAAATGCACTGGTACATCGTGAAGATGTTCAAAAAATGTATGCCTCTGGTAATCAAATCCCCCGCAGAAATTCATGATTTACTCAGTAATAATAGGGGATTCACTATTGAAATGCTTGATTACCAGGAGGCAACCACCAAGAAAACATGAGGCTGCAGTCTTTTGACTGCTGGGAGAGAGGCTGTAACTGGCCTGTGGCAGGTGGACAAACAGATCCAATCCTGCTGTCTTCCCCTGACTTTCACTGCTAGAATCCAACATTGTAAGTTCAGTTGAGTGGGAAGAATCATTTGCAAAATTGTTCGGAAATCAACTCATATTGAATCCAATTCCTGTCCATCTGCTCTTACAAAAAGATGTACGCAAACAAACCTTCATGGCCTGCGCAGACATGCGAGCTACTAACTCAGAGTCCGAGCAACCAAAGAGCTGAACTTCAGCCGAATGGTGACTACCGGCCAGCACCTCAAGGTTCTTACCACTCCTTAAGATGCTGAATGTCAACCCCTGCATCAATATGGATAAAACCAATTGGGATCAATTGGGTTGATTGTGCGTGGGCGCCACTGATTCATCAGCCCTGCAAAGGAATCCAGGGGTTGACATTAAATAGCACCTTTATGCTTGGTCGCGGGTCCGTGGGCTTCAAATTCAATCCTCAAGGATTGAGCAGCCTGGAACTCATCAATAGGTATGCATGTACCTTTGCCATCTGAAGCGAACCCAGGCAATACACCCAGGGATGGAAATATGATCCAATCCCCGTCAAAATGCTCTTCCTCGAGTAGACGAGGTTGATCTGGCAAGGAATCGTCGATGATCTTGATGGAAAAAGCGATCTGGTTTTTAGAACCAGGTAGATGCGATAGGTAAAATCCGACGAGCTTTCCATGATCTCTGGCTTTAGCCTCGATTTTCCACTTGACACCTCCCAGTTCCACCCAATCTATCTTTGCCGACGCATCGGAGTGGCCCATGCGCTTCTTTACATCCTCCTTGACATGGACCACGGCTTTCTTTGAAGCCTTGATCTCTGAAGGATCTATCTCGCTGTCCTCATCTTTTTCATCGGGTGTCTCCACCAATTTGTTCAACACATCAAACGTCACCAACGTACCAATGCAATAAGCAAAGACCTTCAGGGGGCGAAATTTAGGACCACCGGCAGATGCCATATCTCGATTCTTGGGATTCTCCTTGGGCCGCAAACGCTGAGATCTCAAGATTGAACGTGTTTGGACCACAGTTCGAGGACGAGCACCAGCTTGCAGTACAGGATACCGGCGTGAGTACATGAAAAACATGCCCCAAAGAGCTGTCATTCCAAACATTGTCCACATCACTTGGGGAGTAATATTAAACTCTATGAAAAATCGATTGTCGCTCTGGATATCAATTTCATGATCCATGCCAAGGAGGCGACGGCTTCCCCCCTTGATTTTCTGCGGAATATCATAGGTTCCCGCTGTACCAGTGAGTCGCTTCACTATCCGTGACGTGAATGATTCCGAGTCATCCCTCGCATCCACTAGGCCTTCGTTCTCCTTCTTGTCGCCTGGAATCTCCTTCTTGTCATCCGGATTTTCCTTCTTGTCGCACGGATTCTCCATTGCCCGGCAATTCCAAACCATTCCAAATGAAAAAGTCAAATGGGCTGCAACGGCACACAGAGACAATGAAGTTTTGACCCATTGTACCATCATAAGTCAAGAAGGAAATTCCAGAAATTGAAGCCTGCGTAGTATCTTTAAATACCTTCAAAGATAGACCACGAAACGGTTCAATTTTGGTGCCAAAATGGGAAGTACGCTTACATGGGTGAGTTCTATAGCAAAACTGAGAAAATGTGCGGCCCCCGGGTTCCTGATTCCCCAAGTGTTATCAAATGTTCACATCTTGCACTTTCGCCAAACCAGACTTCTTTGGCCATTTTGGGCATGACTCCCCGAAGCATCACTGATGAGGTCGACCAATGCAGTCACCAAAATCGGCTTCAGTCATTTGTAAGTGGCACATTTATGATCTATCAATCATGCAGTCCCTTCGTAAAATCTGAAGAAAATTGTGGTAGTCAGGCACCACAATCTATTGTCCTCATTTATAGCGTTCATTAAACTCTATTGTACTACTTCGGGGTTGATCATTTGTGGGACTGCATGATGACCAGGGCGGATAGTTTGCTATCAACATCTATCAACCGTATAAGTTACCTTCTGGTAATCCAACACTTCGCGATGGAAAATGGCCCATTGCAGCAACACATGATATATTGTGGCTTTCAATAGCTGTGGGCAAACGATTACCAGAGATTACCAGCAGATATTCAGGTGATTCAGGATCAAAGTCTGCTAACGAAACCATCTGCTTTCGGGGCGCCAGGACACCACGCCTTTATGACAAAGTCTAAGCCAGCCAAGAGCAAACTGGTGATGGCGAACACCACCTCATGACTGCAGCTATTTGGTGGCTATCATTGGCTATCCCCATGTTTTGGTGGGTGAATGACGTGAATGGATGTGATACATAAACTTGGTAGAAGTGTAGACTCAATTGGGTAGAATACGGGGGGTTGTAGGTACATTGAGGGACTCGGTATTCCAGTTCATTTGTGAGATGGTAGTCCCCACATCTTGAAATATCAAACAACTGCAAGGTGAGAGCCCAAAAACGATAGCTAAGTTGGTGAACATAAGTAGGGTAAATATGACTACACTGAAACAGTTGGGATAACGAACTATGCTTAAAGTTTTAACATACTATCTTTGGTCTATGGTAAATATAACTATAGTTTTCATATGTTTTCATGGGCTTATAAACCAACTGAATTTCGGTGGGCCGCCTCTCGCGACTACAATTCTGTAGATTCGTCGCAGCTGAGAATGACATGGTGGTTTCCTATCTGGTATGGATTCACTTGGGACTGGGTCCTTATCATTTTTGTGGAGTTTGGAAATAGACTAATTACCAACCAGTCGTCAGCTGGGAAGGTGAAAACATGTGACAACCCTCCCTGTGGTCAATCATGCAATAAGAAGTGTTCAACTATAGGCCGTCACATGGCCCTACTGTCATCGCGGGGCCATTGAATCCCACCAGGCCTTGGATATATCAAAATTGGAAGCCTCGAACAATGCTGTTGGATGGCACTAAACATGAAGTGGCAAACCTCCGTTTTTGCGCTCCTTGAATTTCGACATATTTCGACTGTCTGGATAAATTCCAAGAAATCCCCAGATTCAAGACACTTCTCTGTGGCTTCCCGGGCTCCCAAAAACTTTCATTTGGGTGGTCAAAACTTCCGAGCCCCGGTGGCCACACATTGACCGGTCGTTTCTTGTCGACCCGCCAAGTTGATCCGCAAGATCATGTAAGATCCAGTTTTCCCACGAATTGATATTTGCATGAGTGATACCAAATGTAGATGGATATAAGCTAAGTATATTTAAATGAACTCCTACAGTAGTTGTGCTTATGTGGATGTTCCCCTGGCATCTTTTTAAATGGATTATCAATACTACTACAAGGTGATGCCCCCAAACGATGGCTAAGTTGGTGCAATTTGTATGGTGTGTGGTAGATATATCGAACTACTTCATGGGGTTTGTCAACCAACAAAAACAACTTGGAGGGGCAACACCTTGTATGCTTCTTAACTTACCGTATTTTTGACACTGCTAAAGTAACCATCAAAAAAACTTGGTTGCTGCTCCTGAGCACTGCACTCCGAGCCAGAACTTCGAAGAGGCCTCAGTGCTGCCAGTGCTGGGCCTGTCTGGTCCCTCCCACTAGTTGGTATAAGATATAAATAAAGTGTTTATAACTATAGAAAAGTTTCATGTTTGATTGGCTATGGCTATGAACAATCCTTCATAAATAAAACATCAGTTTATGAAAGTTGATATAGTTTTATGGCTTGATGAATGGTGATTTATGAAAGTTTATGACATGTTCTACGTTTTGTATCATAAGACTTTTATGGGGATTTGACTATTTGGAGGATCACCCTGCTTAGTAACTGGTTCGCAAC
Organism: Symbiodinium sp. clade C Y103; assembly: GCA_003297045.1. Lineage (NCBI taxonomy): Eukaryota > Dinophyceae > Suessiales > Symbiodiniaceae > Cladocopium > Cladocopium sp. clade C. Next base: position 198,273 of record BGPT01000936.1, on the reverse strand, counting down.
TGGGGCTAGTTCACCCATTAATGGAATAAAGCCACGAATCGGGAACTTACTGACCAGGGTTAGAAACCAGTTGTTGCGTGCAGGATGATTCTTAATGTTTAATGGTGATATAAGGGGCACATGCAACCAACAATGATATAAATGATATGTATGGATTCTAATTGATACTTGAATGTGCATCCCAGGAATGGCAGGTAGGAAACAACCATGTGAATGACCCAGTTGATTTTCTCGCGGGACAAAATACCTACCAGAGAGATGGGTTCTGAACCAATTACCCTGCTTGCACCCTCACGTCTCCCCAAAAAAAGATAGAAACGCTGAAATTTGCCAGTGAATTTTAAGATTGGATTTTACTTTTCTGCATCTTTGTATGGGAGCGCTAGAGATATATTTCTAGATGTGACTTGTTCCACCTTACTTATCTTAAATATAAGGAGGAACAAGTCACATTTCGATAAAAATACCCATCGCCACCCGTCAAAGACAAAGCAAAACAAAATCCTCCTTAAGTTGTGGCAGAATTGTAAGACCCCACGAAAAAAATCAACATGAAAGAATATCATACTGTATCCATTACAACCATCACTCTATCATAAAGCGAATATATTCTGATCCACTTATCCACTTCGACTGTCTGAATTACATCAAAAAATCAGTACCCACTGGCCCACAGATGTTGTTTCTATGAAATAGTGTTTGAAACTATCGAGTGATATTTTTCAAGTATCAATGATGCCCCATGGATCCACATACCTTCTAAGGAAACATTTGGGGCATCGTTTTTCGAGGTTAAGGATGGTTAAGTATGTTCTCAGGAAGTGTTTGGATCCATGGAGATAGTCATTAATCATATTTTATCATTAAATAATGCTTTTGAGAACTATAAATCATAATATGTCAAACTAAGCTGATAACTTTTGAAAAATACTGATAATATTCGATCTTATTGATTGTTTAGTTTATTGATATCTTTATGTCAAGTATGTTGTGTTGATATAATAACATGTGAAGCCAAACTATCCCATACATCATATATACTGTATATTATATATACCCTGTGGTTATTTAACATAGCCATGGAATAGCTGGCTAATTTTGGATGATTTTCCCAGCTACAAACCTCTATTTAGTTCGTGGATTTTCCATGGCTATATTAGTCCTAACCAGAGGGTAGTATGTCGAATAGTTAGTATCAAATATCTATCAATTGTTACTAATAACTATTTACTAGTATATCAATAGTTTCTAATCTCTATGTATATACAGTATATATATATATATCCCACTATATGATGTTGTTGATCACTTGTAAATACCATCGTACGACTTGACGCCAAGGCGCCGCGGCCGTGATGCCACCTCCACCACCACTTTCACACAAGGTCACCACCGCAGCCTGGGAAGCTCGATGATACGGTGGATGGAAGAAATCCTGCACCAGTTGATACTGATAGTAGTTTATTCCATTTATTCATTGGATTTCAACCAAGGTGGTGCAGGATTTCGCAACCATCCACAGTACAGCGTTGATTTACAGCGTTTCCAACTTTGGGGCATCTTTTTGAAGGGTGAGATAGTGAATCTGAATGACTGAAAACCGACATGTAGAGCAGGAAATTTCAATAACCACTTATTGAAAAACTTCTTATTCTCACGTCGGAAATGATCTTGGTAAATTGGTCGACGAGTCGACAAGTAGTGAAATCAATGGATTCCTTAATGGGAAATTTTACAGGAAACCATGGTTTTTACCATCAAATATAGAGGTTTCCTGTAAAGTTTCCCTTAAACCAATCCAATGATGAAAAGTATGTCGATGATGAAATTCCTCGCAATACCATTTCTTGTTCAAACACATCCATTTTCAGTTACTGGAGAGCGAATAGTTTGTGGTGTGTTGATCCCCTACTGAAAGTCGAATACATGGGTTAACTGATTTCAAGCCATCTATAGAATCCCATGCGAGCAACGTATGTCTATAGCTACAATCTATCCAGTCATAGAGGTCTAGAATCAACATTAGCCAACAATGATATGGATATGTAGTGAAAAACGAGGATGTCATTGGGTATGTGAGGAGAATCAACAATATGAAACCGGCGATTCAGATGGATTATAATGGAAAATCCGAAAATGGATGATGACTGGGGGTACCCTCATTGTAGGAAACCCCCATATCTATATCAATCTATATCTCCAAACCTGATCGATCTCCACAAGTTAATGCAGCATTTTTGCCATGTGGAACAGTCAAAAGGTCATCCGAAAAGGTGCTGTTCGCAGTTTTTGCGCCAGTGCAAGATCCCTCCATGTCCCTCCCTTGGCCCGAAATACTAGTTATGAGTCAGTGAAAGAACCCCATTTAAACCCACTTCTAACCATTCAAAACTATTTATAACCAAAAAAATCATAAGAAATCACTGGTAAATGTGGGTTTAAAAGTGTAAAAATGAACAAGTGGGTTTTGCACACGGCTCCGGTGAACATCAAACTAGCCCATCACATGAATGTTCATCTGCTACCACAGTAACCCGGCTCTATAGCCCTGGCTAGAAGTATGTATCTATACTTGTCCGTGATCTATATGATGTGATGTCATGCAATGTCACATGTAATGTAATGTAGGGTAGTAATGTAGTGTAATATGATATGACATGAGATGATGTGATAGAACGTATACAATACAATATATATATATATATATAATTATATAATGTCATACCATAAACTGTGTTATAACATGATATGACATAATATCATACCGTAAAATATGCCGTGATGATATATAGATAAACATAGTATGTCGACATCTGCATATACAAACAGGATGTTTCAGGAACCATCAACCGAAGTTGAGAAAAAAAAGCTCCCAGCCAAGATAGCCATTCAATAGCCAAGGTACACAAACAACTCCGGCACCCAAGCAAGCCCACTCTGGGAGCGAAATGCCCTGCTTTTCTTTCAACAGCAGCGATTGCCTCAAAGGGATGAGCATCCCAGCAAAGTCCATGCATTTGGCTACTGTATGTCACATGATATTGCATGATGTTAAATGATGTTGAATGATGTTAAATGAGATGAAATGATCTTAAATGATATTAGATAATGTTAAATTATGTTAGATAATGTTAAATAATGTGAGTATCCCTGTTTGGCAAGTCCTCAAATCCCAAACTTCTCGCATCTGCAAGGGTGAACCAAATCAAGCACTTGGATCACTTGGTCATTGCGGTGATTTTGTTCTCAGAATTGACACGACTCCGATGACGAAACAAGATCAACCTGGAATGGGTCTCACCAAGAATGGGAATGGGATCAAATTGCATCAAATTGGTCAATTCATTGTGGAGGGAAAGGCACCTATAAAATTTGGTCGAGGCTGGCATCGGACTGGAGTCCGCACATGAGCGAAGTGGTGATGGGCGAACACGCTCTGATGATCATCAGGAGCGACAGGGGGATCAGCGACCTGGGCATCAAACATGGCAGGGAAATCCAGGAATGGATATTCAAACATCTACGATGTGGGGCCCCCTGTTGTGATGTTTGTTGGTTTATAAAGCACATTAAGTATAGTTGTAAAATCATAAGTATTATGAACCAACCATAGTTACTGGCGTTCTCAACCAACTTTGGTATCTAGGGGGGCACCACTTTGTAAAAATAGGGGATTTTCTTTTGCCATGGTTGATTACTAGATGGTACTGTACTTTGGATGATGCTGGTGTGCAGTCAAGGGCCCTTCTAAGAGGAGCAGACATTGTGCTGCTGATCATGTTTGAAGTCTGTCCTCTGTTTCGATATGTTGGCCTTTTCCAGGGTCTATGTCTCATGTTTGCATTGAATCTCAGAGACACTTAGCCTGCTTAGAATAGCCTCAATAACTTTCTTGTACATAGAATTCTATGTACCACCTTTTCACTTGGACCGGGCCATTGGTATTGTACCACAAAACCTACCCTTCCTATGACCCTTGTTATACACAACTGGAACTGACTAGAAGAAATTGCAAGATCTATTCACGACCCATCGTGATCCACATGTACATCTACATGATGTTGCTGTTCCGCACCCTTGGATTGATCGTATCCAGAAAGAAAATGAAAGGAACGTCCAAATTTGCCAAGCACCCAGCACACTTTGTCTCTATGGGCCTGAGCATTCTGGTGTTTTGCGGTGGCAGATACATAGGTAGAAGATGGTAGAAGAGGGTAGAAGTTTTCAGAAGTCAAGAAGGCAGCCTTAGATGTATGCAAAGTGACACTCAACTTCCACGCTGTCCCCGCCGAAGTCTGGTTTGCCCCACGTAACAACAGATCCATCTTCCCGCATGGCGGCGAATGAAACTTGTTTTGGAAGGTAATGGGCCATGTAGACACCATCACCCGAAGAAAATAAACCTTAGTTGCCGCGATATCGGCGATCAAGCATTCGTNTGTAGACACCATCACCCGAAGAAAATAAACCTTAGTTGCCGCGATATCGGCGATCAAGCATTCGTTCACGGACATTGCCCAAGTGTTCAAGAACGGATGCGTCAGTCTGGTGATCTTGGCCAACCGGCCAGCCAAGTACTCTTTGCAAAGGATCTTGTGGCACCGCGCCACGCGTGTCTCTGAAAGCTG
>BGPT01000936.1:177196-193395 GCA_003297045.1 Symbiodinium sp. clade C Y103 | reverse complement strand
GGTACCTCGGGGTGAGGTGTTTGGCCATGCTCTGGGATGATGCCGCACGATGTCAGCCAAATAGATGTAGGCGCCAAAACCTGCAGCAAAATTTGGATTCAAGCCGTGCCCGGCAAGCATGAAAAACAAGTTAGTGGAACAAGTGACATGCTGGCCCCCTGAAATTCTTTTGATGTGCGTTGACAAAGGTTTGGCCGAAAATGGCGTGAGCCACAGGCCCCACACAGCTTTGGGAATGGCCAAAGAACAAGTCAAGGCAGCCTTAACATCCGCAGAAACTGGCAGCAAACCAATGCGTTCAAGTCTTGCATGTGTCTCTTGGATTCGAATTTCTTTTGTAGGCCGATGAGCTGCGTTCAGGCGCGCAGTGATGTCAACCCCCAAGACCCGTGCAGAGTCAGAAATCTGACCCTCAGAGAATCCCCTCAGAGAATCCAGCTTGAAGCAGTCTGGGCTTGAAGTTAGCTGCCCTAGGAACAACTTGCACCTTGGCATCATTCTCTTGAAGCCCTACGCGGGGCGAAAGTTCTTTCCATGTTTTCCACAGCTTTCCCGCATCTTCAGGCGTCTTAGCGACAAGGTTTCTGTCGTCCAGAAAGGTCGCAAGAGTGTGGGGTTCTGTTCTTTCTTGCAGCACCCGGCCTGTGAGGCCAGTAAGCAGAGCCAAGAGGGTGAGCGGAGAAATAGCGTCCCCCTGAGGAATGGACGTGGTGACATGTATCGCTTCTGATCCCAAACTTGACGAAGGGCAAAAAGGATTTCCTTGGGGCAACCTAGATGATGGAGGCACATGATTCCTAGTTGGGGGTCGACCATGTCAAAGCATTTGGCATAATCGAGAGAGAGCAAAACACCACCCCTTCTTTTCTCAAAAGACTGCAACAATTTGTCCACTGCGTGTGCAACACTTTTCCCCTGAATGCCTCCGTAGGCGGAATCGTGAACCCAACTTTTAACCCAGGCTCTGGTCTGTGGCCTGCGGGTCCAAGAGGATGCGACCGCCCGCCAAATCACACTTTGGATTGCAATGGGTCTGAGATCTTTGGCGGCCAAGGCCTGGTCGCCTTCTCTCACTTTGGCATTGGGCTTCTGAAGCTGAATTTGGCGCACACTGCTCCAAACATCAGGAACTTCCCCCCTGGCCAGCCACCTTTGGACCAGCTCTGCCATGATCACCCACGCCTCAGTTGGCCAAGAAGCAATATCATCACCGCTCCAACCATCGCAACCAGCAGCAGTGCCACGCATGCGGCCTGCCTGTGTCTGAAGCTCTTTGGCTGTGATGGGGCTCCAAGCAAGTGGTGGCGGTTGGTTCGCACCACCTGAGCTCATCCTCAACCTGACAACTATCTCCACCACTGTCCGCATCACCAAAGGTGACAACCCGGCCATCACTTCGAATTGCAGCAAAAGCACCAGAGTTGCTTTGTATTTGCTGGACCTCCTGGAGATGCCGCCTGCCTAAGACGCAACAGGCAAATTCTGACACAAATGAATGTTTGCAGGTGCGCGTGGTTTAGATGACGACCTATGTCTACACTGTCTACAGTGTCTACATTCATTCTACATGTGCATTTTTTATCCTTGTCTCTATAAGCCCGTTGTCTAAAGCAGTTTTGCATTCAGTGTTCACAGGAAAAAAATACACACACACAAATATAATAGAAATGAAAGATGGGGTTCAGTCCCGCCGTTCTTGAGTGAATCACAACACAATCAGAGAGATTCGTCAGAGGTTCGTTGAATAAGTGATGAACAAGGGATAAACAGGGCTTCGCAAATGCTACTAGGTTCAAACATTAAAGAATCGGAAACAGTCACAAAAAGTCAATCAAGGTCACAGGGTCAAAGGTCAAAGTCTGAAATCAAGCCACGTAGTCTGGCACCCTCCTCCAGCTCAGAGTCCCCGCCAATCGCCACGCTTCCGTCTGTTCGAATGATCGCAAAGCCCTTAGAATTTGCAGCCACCTGGACAGATTGGACTACCGCTGTCACCGAGTCTCCATCCTCCAAGCCAGTCTCTTGCACTGCCAAAGAGGAGGGCAACAGGAGACCTCATGTCATGTGACAATCACCAAACCAAATCAGCACTCAATCAATTCACCCTCATTTGACATCATGTGGGGACTACTGTGTGGACTGGGCCACATTTGTTGCAAGTGTATAAAGGTCGCTTGACAAAGGAACTGTCACGAGCCTTGCCTGTGCTGGTGATGAGACTCTTGATGGACACGCCCAAACTCCGTGCTGCAGCAGTCCGCAAATCACGAATCACATAGTCTGGTGATGCCCACAAATGCGTCGACCGACCACTGGCCAAATGAACATGAATCCACATGGGCAAAAGATTCACATCATGCAACGAATTATAATGAAGAGCGATAGAATACATCAAACGCACATGAATATGTAAAGTCTTGACTACGATTGACTACGTATGTATCCTATGTTTAAGAAAATAATAAACTCAGAAGCTACACTCCGGACTATGTAAATCTAGATGCGCCTACGGAAAGAGGGCTGTATATATCTACTCCGTACAGAAGAGAAGCCACTCTATGTACACATTTAAATTTGCATGTATGCAGAGATACAACACCTATGTATGTGTATTTACGTAGTTTGTACCTGTGTATCTGTAGACATATAGATATGTAGATACATATAGATATGCAGATACATATATATATATATAACTATCTATATACAGATGTATAGATATAGAGATATAGAGATACATAGATATGTATTTTTAGAGATACATAGATATATAGCTATACAGATCTATAGATAGACGTTTAGATGTCTTGATATATAAATATAGATATAGATATATATGTATAGATCAATAGACATATAGACGTATAGATTTATATACATTATAAATATATAGACATAAAGATATATATATAGATAAATAAATATAGATATAGAGAAATGCATACATGTATAATATACATGTGTATATATATATAGAGAGAGAGAGAGACATATGTATAAAAATGTACATGTCATGCAAATATGTATGCATATATGTATACATATTTTGTGTGTCTCTTCTGTTGTTCCGTGGACCCGAGTCGGGCTCTGAGAAGAGCGGCTTCAACTGGCAAGTTTGCATGATCCACACATGTTTTCATTCGGCAAGTGCTTGATGCTTGCATCAAATGCTGGTTTGGCTCCAACGACAAACATGTCTAGACGTGTCTAGTTGATCAAACTTTGAAAACAGCAACTTTGAAGTGGAATGACACTTTGTTAAATTTTATTCACCCTAGGGAAATTCTTGCACAGTCGAAGCAATAATTCACATTTCAAGGGCTGTGATGATATTGTGGTCACACCTCCCAGAGTTGTTCACCAAGCAACGTTTCTGAGTTCAAGCTGTAAAGGCATGAACGCCATGAACGTTGCTCAAGCATCCAAGTAAGTCGGCTTTAAGAATCACGTTGGTGGAGGCGGAATCTAGTATGCAAACAATATCACAAGTATATACTAGGCGAATATAGGTATGCATGTGTGTATATATAATATATAAGTATCATACATATATACTTGCTTAATAGTTGTCTTATACATGGTAAAATTCGTTGCACTCCGTGGTCAACAGCTCCTGAGAACCGGTCACGACTGGGACACGCAGCATTTGCTTGGTACCCATGCCTCAAAAGATAGGAGGGTGATCAAAAGAGTTCACTAGAGGAATAAAGCCAATGATGAATGAATAAGGCCAATAGGTAATTTGAAGAGTAGGAATAGTGGCTACCATTCGGTACCCATGCCTTGAGTCCAATTGGGCTTTTTTGTGAACTGTTACAGCTGCAGGCCGTCCATTTGAGAATTAGTTCTCCAAACCTCAACTTAGTTCAACTTTCTCTGTTGTTCAGCCTCCATGATCTCTCTAGACATGAAAATGAATCAAACGTGGTCAAAATAGCAAGGGAGTGTGTGGGGTCTGTGAAGGCTTTTGGTTCAAACTTACCGAAGGTGGCAGTGAGGCTTGGACTCTCATAGTCTGAACCATAAGTTCTGGCAGCTTCCATGTGCGTCCACCTGAGCTAGCAGGAACTGCCAAACTCCACTCTGCTGGCACGCAGGGGCTTTGACCAAAGTCTATTGAATCTATTGTAGATTGGTAAAGTGCGATCAGGCCTTCCACAAAAAACTGCATAGCCAAATTAGGAAACGATTCCAACTGCCCCTTTGAAGCTGCATTCATTGGGCTACCGCACGAAGGGATTGGTAACCTAACCAGCTGGGTAAGGATCCGCACCTTGCACCAGCTTCGCAAACGCTGATGAAACAAATTGACCTGGATATAACAACTGTAGGACTTTTTGTCCACCGCCTAGAAGAAGAATCTGCACAGTGATTTTTGATTTTAAGTTTTGTACATTAAAAGAATAAAAAAGGAGCGAACCTGACAACATCGCCATTTTCTCCTCCACAAGTTTGGAGCATGAAACGTCCACTCAGCATGCCTTGCCTTGTAGGCCTGTGCTGCAACAAAGGCATGAAGCCCAAACCACAAAGCGAGAAACAGGTACCTGGTGACATCGGATGCTTCAGTGCAGACACTAGTCAACACAATGAAAACCCCTTGCAATCGCCCATCTCATTGGGTACAGTAACAGTTGGGGTCAAAATGCATTTTGGTTTGACATGTTAGGAGCTGCCCAAAGGGCTACTGCAAATGAGCAACTGGTCATCTAGTTTGAGGGTGTTCGAAAAGTCAGCGGGTTTTTGATTGACAATGCCTAAAGACCTGTTCTTGTCGGATACATCGACATAGACTTGATGTCATCCTTCTTTCGTGCATAGAATATACACAATTTACAGATCCATTCTGATCCATTCTGATCCATTCTTGGCACTTCAAAGCCCCAGCGCACGAGATGCAACTACAAATGGCCAGCACCTCAGCGCGATATCTACGGCAAAGAAGTCCGAGAGCTGTATGAACCGGCAACAGCCAGGGTTGACGACTCAAAGCTGACCCATGTGCAGCCGCAAATCAACTCCAGACCAATCTACAGTATCTGACCTCATGCCCGCTCGGTATTTTGCCTCCAAATCTCGCAAAAATTGGCTGAACAGCAAGAAACGCCAAAGACAATGGGAAAAGAACCGCACTCCATAAGAGCAATGAAGAATCTGGCTACGCTTGAATAAAGTGTTGCTGCCCTGCAAAGTGACCAAACGCCGACATCCAAATTAACTCCAAACTTGGTGTTGACTATGTCCTGTGACATTGGCCAGGGCTCCGATGGATCCTCAGAAAAATGTTGACCTTTCTTAAGCTTCAAGTTGCTAGCTGCCCCTGTTGACATCCCAGAAGAAATGCCTACATATGAATTCTTTCTCCGCTTGGAGGGAAAAGGCAGCAATACCAGTGCAGGATACTAAGAGGTAGGATTGAAGGCAATTGTCTCAGCTACCAGTCATATGGAAGCCACAAATAGAGAAGCTGAAGCCAAATAACGTCAATAGTCAAAAGTTTGTCAAAAGCAACATGTTTTCTTCGTTGTTCTTCCAAAAGGAAACATAGGCCATTGACGAGAGCCGAGGCACGCCGAGGCCTCACTGTCTACTTTGCAAATATGTCTTCTGACGTCTGTGGCTCGCCTCCAGCAAGCTTATCACTATCAAACTTACCTCTTTCAAACTTAAACAAACTTACATCTGTCATTTTTTTTCTCCAGCCGGCTTGCCTCTCTCCAAATTCTCTACATTCAGCTGTTTTCTATCAAATTCACCTCTATCCAACTTGCATGTCACCTCTTGCCTCTCGTTTATCTACGTCTTGGATTCAATGATCTGATACAACTCATATCTGTACACAAACCCTCATTATCCAATCTCTCTTCCTCATTTTCCTATTTACAGGAAGGCTTAACATGTGGGGTTGGCAGGTTTTTGGATTGCTTGTAAATCTTTGGCATCGGTCGGATACTCTTTGGATAGACTCGGCGCCCACGTACTGGGAGGCAAAAATTAAAAAAAGTGGCCAACATCACACATATACCAAAGTTCGGGCCACCATGTAGGGAGACATGCTGGCAAACAAAGACAGCACAGTGACAAGCGGGAGACAGGCTCGACAGGACCAATGGGCAAAGGACTACAGTTTTGGCATGTTTTGATTTGTTTGGATATGTTTTGGCAGTATGTATGTATGTGTACGTATGTACATGGGGGATCCTGGTGCGAGACAAAGCCAGGAGATGACCTGGACAGCCCCCACGTTTGACTTCGAGTCAGAAGGCTGGGAGAGCATGGTGTGAGACAAGCTGGACAGCACCCTGCCCACACAGTTCCGGACAATACCCTGATTCAATGTGGAGTAAGAATCTCCATGCTTTGCAGCTTCGACGGGAATAACTAGAATTGCCAGTCCGAGAAGGAGCTTTGCTAGACTACTAAAGAAGAAAAATAGTTCAGCATCAGCTACAAATTTGCAATGGAATGATGACCTTCGAATTGACATGCGTACACTGTTGGTGTCCTCTGGATTCCATCTGCAAAACTGTACAGGTAAGTTGCGCATTTGTCTGGGATTGATGTCAAGAGTGATGGAAGCAATGCTTTGTTGGTAGGGACCCAGATTATGCTCAGTCAATCCAAATGCCTCTAGATAGCGAACATCACCTGCTTTGTAGGAGAAAAAATATAACTTCGATACAACTTTGACAAAACGCCAATGAGGAGGCTAATCCAGATTTCCAGGTTCTCCACGTGTTGCAATGTTCCCCCACTTGTCCAGTTCAGATTTTTTCTTTATCAAAATTTGTAAAGTTCGCCTCTCACCATGCTGAGTGAAGAAGCTCTGTACAAAGGCTTCAAAGCCCTAAGTGCCTCTTTAGGCACCGCCGGTAGCGCCCACACAATGGGCCACACAATGGGCCACACACGTCGTGTCAAAAGTTTGAAGTGGGACTTCTGCACCATCTCTGACGTCGTGCCACCGTTGCCACCCTCTACGTTGTACACAGGGTCAAGGCCAGGCGCGGCAAATTTCCAACACATTCACAGACCTGTGACAGAAGTAATATATATATATATATGTATATAGTATATGTCTTAGTGAGTGCAACTCTGGCATACGTCCATCCATCCATGCTTGCAAACACGGAAAGGTATTCACGTGTCACATGCGTGTATATATATAATATATGTGTACATTTTTTTTAATTTTTTATATATGTTTATATTTTATATACACACGCATACATACACTGTGTTAGGCTTGGAAGAGACAGGTACAGAGGTTGGCAATGGAAAAGGGGAATTGATAGAATTAATATACATCACAAATCACTATCATCACAGCTGCCTCTCATCCACAGCAAAGGAAGCCACCATCAACAGGGACACAGGCTCCATTTACCATGCCGCTTCGGGAATCGTCCAATAGAAAAGCAACCACACTGGCAATTTCACAAGGCTCTGCAAAGCGCCGCAAAGGGATCTTCGCCTGCATGGCCTCCAGGGACGATGTGGATTAATGTCGCCATCAATGTCACCATCAATGGTCCCATCAATGTTGCCACATGTGTCAAAAATCATTTTGAACGTGTTTCTATAAACCACCTTTAAAAAATGTTGCATACTTCTATCAGATGTTATCTGCTTATCTGTGGATGTGTTGGGAGTGAACCTCCAAAAGGACAGCGTCACATTGGGGGGTTCAACTGCATTTTCACAACATATTGGGTCTCACAGTTCATAGTTTTCTGTGCATTGTCTTAGACTCTTAGACATTTCATAAACATCATTGCAGTCATGACATCGGTGCTTTCGAGCTGAACTCTTTCCGGTCCTGCAGCACCCAATGGACTCACAAACAGGAAGCGAAGCAAGCATTCGTGTTTGTACTTGTGGCGGTTGAGTGGAGAGATTTTCAGAGGTCGGTCATTGTTTTTTTCTTGCAGAACACGGTAGAAAAATGAAAAATATTTTTTTTGCTGTGGCCATGTTCTACAAAGATTGCGGGTCCTGGGAATTGATCCACGTTTTGTCCAGGGCGTCTTCAGGAGAGCATAGTTATGCATAGTTTGGTAGCTCTTTCCACTGGGGTTCTTCGCATGCTTGGGGGTTGCCAAAATGGGAGAACTATGCGGATCCAGCAAAGCCTTTGAATCTAGTTTCACAGTTTCCTCTAAATCCTTTTCCACGCTTGCCACGCTGGCCGCTCGCTTTGCCACACTTGGTTGCACTCTTCTGGGCAGAACATGACCTCTGACCTCTACATGGGGGACTTGTAAAGTTTGCTACTGACCCAACAGGCTGGTCCACGAAAGTGGAATCTGCCACTCTTTGGTGCCTCCGTTTTAAATATTTTCATAATTGTAAATAATCAAGGGTATCAAAGGGTCAAACCAATTTTTTTTGGAAATACAGTACCTGCAGGTCTTGGCCCCCAAAGAGTTCTGATTCAAACCCTCGTCAATTTCATATTGGGATGTGTTGCAGCTTGTTTCACCTCAGTCCGTGGATCCATGGTTCTTTCCAGGAACCACGAATCAGATGGGAGGGACGGTGTGGGTCTTTAATTTTTTGTGTTACATGTCAGTCCCTGCAAAATACCTGCATACATACCCACATACAAGCATACCGTACCGTGCCGTTCCATACCATTCCGTACCATACCAGAACATGACGTTGCATTACCTTACATTCAATACATGACACAACAGCAATTACACTACAATACATACATTACATACATCACATGCATACATACAGATAGAATCAGATAGACAAACAGATAGACAAACAGACAAACCAACAAACATACAGACATACAGACAAGCAAACATCACATGCAGTGCAGACATACATTACAGACAAGTAGTTCCCGGGCAAGCCGGGGGCGGAAGTTTCAAAATTGAAACGCCTATAGCTTATAGAACTGAACAAAGGCTGGGCCTAAAAGATGCAGGCATGCCTTCTGTGCTTCGAAGCAGTGCCATCTCTTGACATGCTGCTGCAGTGCCATGTCTTTGATCTGATCTCAAAACACCTGTGGTTCGGAACACTTTTGGAAGTTGAGATGTGGAAAAAGCGTACGGCGCTGTAGCGCGAAGCACATTTGCAAGTCAAAATGTTAAAAACACGTCAGGTTCGGAGCACCATTCGAAGTTCAGATGTCGAAAAATTGCATGCCGTTGTGGCGCGAAGCACATTTGGAAGTGAAAATGTTAAAAACACACGCGGTTGTGGCGCGAAGCACATTTGGAAGTGAAAATGGTAAAAAACTGAGGGGGGGTTCGAACCACTCTTGCATGTTGGAGCTTCGTTTTGCGTGGCAGGGATTCTGCACCTTGTCAAAAGTGAGCTAAACGTGTGGGTTTTGTAGCATGTTCAAAAACGATGGCAGGCGTGGGGCATTTGAAGAGGATCTGCAAAGATGCACTTCGCGTGGCAGGCGCAATACACGAGACATATCGAGCAGACATGCTCAGAGGTCAGGGCGCTGATTTCCTGAGAGGGGTTACATTTTGGAGCATCAGATCGTCAGGTTTGCTAAGATGATTTTGCGTGACAGGCGCAGCACTTCGTATGACCCGGCGTTGCTTTTTCGTGGCAGGCGCAGTACTTTAGAGACATGGCATGGAAAAATTGCAAAACGCATTGGTACGAGGCCGTCAGCTCTGCCCTCAACTTTCCATTTTTGAGGGAAGCCTCGCAGAATTGCTTCGTTTTTGATGTTGCCAACTTGGAAAATGGAACTAGACAACAGTGTGGCCCGAAAGGAAAGCAGGAGGGAGTAGACGAAAAGAGATGGGAAGGAGAAGATAGCAAGAAATCGTAGAATGATGGATGTTGATGAATGACAATGAATGAGACTGAATGATAAACGTTGCGATGAAAGGCCATGCATGAACGTGTCATGAATGAGAATTAGGTTCCTAAAGTGCTTGTGCATTTGCAACCCATCACGTTATCAGAGAATTCTTTACACACATACACGTTTACACACAGGAGCTTTTACACAGAAGGGCGTTTACACCAAGACACGTTTACACACAGGAACTGATCAGAAGAAGGACGTTTACGCAGAAATCTCTTTTCTCACGGAAGCTTTTACACAGAAGAGCTTTTACACAGAGGCGCGTTTACGCACAGGAGCTTTTACACAGAAGAGCGTTTACACAGAAGAGCTTCTTACACAGAAGANAAGCTTTTACACAGAAGAGCTTTTACACAGAGGCGCGTTTACGCACAGGAGCTTTTACACAGAAGAGCGTTTACACAGAAGAGCTTCTTACACAGAAGAGCGTTTACACACACCAGCTTTTACACAGGGAAGTCTTTACACGCAGAAGCTTCTACACACAGAAGCGGAACTTTTACACAGAAAGGCGTTTACACACAGACAGAGAGACACGTTTACACAGAGAACTCTTTACAAACAGAAACATGTACACACAGGAGCTTTTACACAGAAGAGCGTTTACACCAAGACACGTTCACACACAGGAGCTTCACACAGAAGGACGTTTACACGAATACACGTTTACACAAAGAACTCTTTTCACACAGAAGCGTTTACACAGAAGAGCGTTTACACACAGAAGCTTTTACACAGAAGAGCGCTTACACCAAGACACGTTTAGACACAGGAACGTTTACACAGAAGATGGTTTACACACAGACACGTTTACACAGAGAAGTCTTCACACACAGGAGATTTTACACACAGGAGCTTTTACACACGGGAGCTTTTACACACAGACGTCTTTACACGCAGCAAGTTTTCAACAGAAGGACGTTTACGCAGAAAACTTTTTTCACACAGAAGCTTTTACACAGAAAAGCTTTTACACAGAAGAGCGTTTACACACAGGAGCTTGTACACAGAAGAGCGTTTACACACACGAGCTTTTACACACAGAAGCGGAACTTTTACACAGAAAGCCATTTAACACAGACACGTTTACACAGAGAACTCTCTGCAAACAGAAACATGTAAACACAAGAGCTTTTACACAGAAGAGCGTTTACACCAAGACACGTTCACACGCATGAGCTTTTACACAGAAGGACGCTTACACACATACACGTTTACAGACAGGAAGTTTTTAACAGAAGGACTTTTACGCATAAAACGCTTTCCACACAAAAGCTTTTACACAGAAGAGCTTTTACACAGAAGAGCGTTTGCACACAGGAGCTTTTACACAGAAGAGCGTTTACACACACGAGCTTTTACACAGGGAAGTCTTTACACGCAGAAGCTTTTACACACAGAAGCGGAACTTTTACACAGAAGGGCATCTACACACAGACACATTTGCACAGAGAACTCTTTACAAACAGAAACATGTACACACAGGAGCTTTTACACAGAAGAGCGTTTACACCAAGACAGGTTGACACACAGGAACTTTACACAGAAGGGGATTGACACACAGACACGTTTACACAAAGGAGCTTTTACACATAAGAGCGTTTACACACAGAAGCTTTTACAGAGAGAAGTCAAAATCGCAATTTTACCTCAATTTGTGCACTTCGACCCTCATTTTGTGCGAAAGGGTTGCATCTGAGATCTCAAAATCGCAATTTTACGTCAATTTGTGCACTTCGACCCTCATTTTGTGCGAAAGGGTTGCATCTGAGATCTCAAAATCGCAATTTTACTTCAATTTTTGCATTTCGTGTGCGAAAGGGTTGCACCTGAGATCTCAAAGTCGCAATTTTACCGCAGTTTTTTCCCATTGAACCTCATTTCGTGCGAAAGGGTTGCCCGGACCACTTGGAAATCGCAATTTTACTTCAGTTTTTGCACATCCAACCTCATTTCGCGAAAGGGTTGCCCGGACAAGTTGGAAATCGCAATTTTACCTCAGCTTTTGCACTTCGAACCTCCTTTCGTGCAAAAGGGTTGCCCGGACCATTTGGAAATCGCAACTTTACTTCAGTTTTTGCACATCGAACCTCATTTCGCGAAAGGGTTGCCCGGACAAGTTGGAAATCGCAATTTTACTTCAGTTTTTGCGCATCGAACTTCATTTCGTCCGAAAGGGTTGCGTTTCGCATTTGGCGGCCCTGCCGCCTCAAGAGAGAATTTAGAAGAACTTGAGAAGTAGGAGCTTTTGGTAGGAGTTTTAACTCCTGAGAACTAACTCCTGAGCAATTACTCCTGAGTATAAACTCTTGAGTAATACCTCCTGAGTAATTACTCCTGAGTCTTAACTCCTGAGTAAGAACTCCTCAATTTTAACTCCTGAATCATACCTTCTGCGTAATGACTCCTGAGTACTAACTCCTGAGTATTAACTCCTGATTATTAACTCCTGAGTAGATGATGTAAATGTTGATGATATATATATAGATGATGTATATATGATTTGTATGAGATGTATGCGATTATGATGTGAGTAGGGGATGTTATGTGATGTAGATATAGATGTAGATGATGTAGATGGTGTAGGTGATGTCGATGTAGATGTAGATGATGTAGTTGATGTAGATGATGTATGTGTTTTGTATGAGATGTATGTGAGGATGATGTGAGTAGGAGATGTTATGTAGATGAATTTGGTAATTGTTCTTTGGGAAAAACCCTTTGCAGGAGCTTTCGAGAAAAAGTCTCGCAGAATTGCTTTGTTTTGGACTGTTACACTACACTAATACACTACAACTACAGCTACAACTACACTACACTACATGCAACCACAATAACCACAATAACCACTACAACTACACTACACTGCACTGCACTACAACTACAACTACAACTACAACTACAACTACCACTACCACTACAACTACAACTACAACCACAACAAGCACTACAACTACACTACTACAACCACAACCACTACAACTACAACAACTACTACAACTACAACCACAACAACCACTACAACTACAACCACAAGACCCACTACAACTACAAGTACAACAACAACAACAACAACAACAACAACAACAACAACAACTACTACTACTACTACTACTACTACTACTACTACTACTACAACCACAACCACAAAAACTACAACAACTACAACAACTACAACAACTACAACAACTACAACAACTACATCAACTACAACAACTACAACAACTACAACAACTACAACAACTACCAATACCACTACACTTCACTGCACGGCACTACAACTACAACAACTACAACAACTACAACAACTACAACACCTACAACTACAACTACAACCACAACAACCACTACAACTACAACCACAACTACATCTACAACTACAACCACAACTACAAGTACACTACATTACCACTACACTGCGCTGCCTCCAACCACTTGTCGGTCCATCAGTGGGTTCGCTCTGCCATCCATCACTCACAGCAACCAACCTCTTCTATAGGTTTCCTATTTTTGAAACTTCCGCCACCGCCTTGTGCGGTACTACTGGTACTTGTGCTTGTACTTGTAGTTGTGGCGTAACCACATCCAAACTTCAAAAATTGACCCGAAACCCGCAGTTTGTCTGCTTCGCATCACAACGGATCGAATCGTCATCGAATCGTGAAAAAGTGGTCCGAACCCCTCAGTTTTTTGCACTTTTGACTTCCACATGTGCTTCGCGCCACGACAGCGTGGAATTCTATGGACATCTCAACTTCAAAAAGTGTTCTGAACCTCAAGTGTTTTTAGCACTTTCACTTCCAAATGTGTTTCGCGCCACAACGGCGTGCAATTTTTCGACAGCACAACTTCCAAAAGCTCTCCGAGCCTCACAGTTTTTAACACTTTTGACTTCGAAATGCGCTTGGCGCCAAAGCGCCGTGCACTGTTTCGACATCTCAACTTGCAAAAGCGCTCCGAACCTCAGGTGTTTTCAACATTTTGACTTCCAAACGTGCTTCGCACCACAGTGCCGTGCCCTTTTTCCACATCTCAAGTTCCAAAAGTTGGCCGAGCGTGACAGGTTTTTAAACTTTTTACTTCCAAAATGTGCTTCGCGCCACAACGGCGTGCACTTTTTCGACTACTTTTGGACCCTCCGGAGCCACAAAACATTGGAAAAACACAGTGTTTCGCGACAGTCCTACCTTTTCGCGCACCTGCATCTTCTCTCTTCTGACTTTCTCCTCTCTGATCTTCTCTCTTCTGACTTTCTCCCTCTCTGAGCGTCTCTCTTCTGTGGCTCTTCCCATCTTGGCTTTTCCATCTGTCCATATTGTCGGAAGTTTGACTTCTAAACTTCCTTCGACCAATGAATCTACAATGTCTGTCAAACGTGAGGCATACCAAGACGAACTCAGCTAAAAGAATCAAGAGTTTGCCCCCTTAGATCATATTTTCCAATCCAGGAAAAAAATCCGTGTCAGTCAGGAGGCTATTTGGAGACCAAGGAAAAAATCGATACCCCAGTGTCATGCATAGTACATGACACGTGAATAGGATCAAAAAAGTGCACCCTAGTCACTAGTCACAGCCTATTTGCGAGATTTTGGGATACTCGGGCAGCTACAGCCCCCCAGACCCCCCTACTTTCACTTCGTTCGCATGGGGCAACTTAAGCCTAGCCTTTCGGTTGATGTTCGTAACATTACATGCAATACATACAGTGCATACAGCAATACAGAACAGATCAAAACAAAGCATACCGTACCAAAACAGCACAAAACATGACATGACAAGACATTATAATACATGAGATTACATTGCATTACACCACATTACATGACATGAGACCACTTTGCATTAAATAGATACATTACTTACATGCAATAAATTCGGCACGCGCTCACAAACAAACATCACATACATACGTTACCTACATACCTAGCTACCTACCTGCATACATACAAACAGGCAGACATACATACATACATACAGACATACATACACACATACATTACATACATGCATACAATACATAAATACATCACATAAAATGCAAAGTATACAATACATACCACACCATACCATAGCGTACCATACCAAACCAAACCAGACCGTACCATACCATACCATTCCATCACATAGCAAAACACAACATTACATTGTGTTACGCTACATTGGATTACATTACATTTCATGTCATATCATTACATCACAAAACATCACACAACATAACACAACACAACACAGCATAACATCACAAGACATTACAATACATGCATTGCACTCATCTATTTCACTAAAGCATACATCTCATGAAAAGCATGCTTTACATGTTCACACACATTAGATGCGTGCATGCAAGCATGCAAGCATGCAAGCATGCAAGCATGCAAGCATGCAAGCATGCATACATACATACATACATACATACATACATTAGGCACATACAATAGGCACATACATACATACCTACCCTACCTACCTGCCTCCCTGCCTACATACATACTGCCAAACATACAACCATACATGCATGCATGCATGCATGCACGCATGCAGGCATGCACGCATGCACATTACATTACATCACATCAACTCGCATGCATGGCATTGCATTGCGTTACTGTACATTGCCGTTCAAACATTACACAAAGACATACAGACAGAGACAGACAGACAAACAGACAGACAAACAGACAGACAAACAGACAGACAAACAGACAGACAGACAGTCAGACCGTACATTACTGTCAAATTGCAATACATTCCATTCCATTGCAGTCCATTCCATTCTTTTCAATTACAGGACAAAACATTCATGCCACTGCATTAATTGCATTGCATTCATTACATTGCTTTCCTTTTCATTGCATCACATTACCTGCAAATACATACATCACTTTACATTACATTGCGTAACGTATACACGGTTTTTTTCGTAAGAAGTGTTTCGTGTAAAACTTTTGGGAGGGGCCTGTTGTGAGCGGCAGAAAATTGCATTTTTTTGGTAAATCCTAAGTAAAAATAATCCAGATATGAACAGATTGCACTTTTAAGCACNATTTTTTTGGTAAATCCTAAGTAAAAATAATCCAGATATGAACAGATTGCACTTTTAAGCACATACTTTCCACCCAACTATGTACAAAAAATTGCCAAACAACCAGAAGGTCAGGTGTTTATTAAGAAGCTCTTGGGTGAAATCTAGCTCCATGCCATCCCCATGCAAAACCATATTTNTTGTTTAAGAGTCACCTTGTGAATTGTGTTACCCTTATTGAATGCAATGTAGTAGATCCATCAGAGTCAAGAGGTAAAGGATCATTTTAAATACACAGAATTCAGGAATGACTATATTGAAATA
>BGPT01000936.1:162273-175253 GCA_003297045.1 Symbiodinium sp. clade C Y103 | reverse complement strand
AACAAAAAAAACAAAAAAAACAAAAAAAACAAAGATTTGGCAACTAGTCCAGAAGTCAGAGTAGTTGTGGAAACATTGGTTTTTTTGGTTTTTTTGGTTCTTTTGGTTTTGGATTTGCTGATATGTTGCACTTCACCATGTCACAGTTTGCATCCACATTTGATTTCATACATGTCGATTGGACATTCAATGCAGCTCCAACATTAGCTGCCCCTTTTACAAGATCAAGCCGTCCCAGAAAAAGGTGCGGCTGAAGCGTGATTGGAGGTGTGAGGAGGACCCCTGGCTGACCTGGCAGAAGCCAGGTTATGAGCCCAACGGGTTCGATGATAGAGAGGAGGAGAAGGGCAACAGCTGAGGAACTTCATGAAGGTGAAGATCAGATGAGAAGAGCTCAGGAAAGGTTGGAAAGGGAAGCCAGAGAAGGTCAGGAGCTGCCAGTGGAAGATGGGTTAGCTGTGGAGGGAAGTGTTGAAGTAGCTACTAGGGAAGTTGCTTTGCCACCTTTGCAAAATGGTCCTCAAGAATCACATGGTAGCGATCCCCAGCCGACTAGCTCACAGACTCCAGTTTCCCTGAAGCCTCCCACGTTGCCACCCAATGAACCTCCGCCAAAGCCTGAAGAGATGACTCAGGCACCACTGAGGACTCCAGAAACTAAGGTGTCCGTCCGATCAGGTTTGGACAATTCCAAGCCGTCTCCGCAGGTTCAGCGGAGCCCTTTGGAACAGCCGTCAGTGAGATCTGTAGAGGATGTCAAGGGTTTGAATACTGGGAGTGAACGTTTTTCACGAATGGAACAGCCTCTTAGAGAAGAGGGGATTCCACCAACTCCTTTGTTTACGCCAGATCAAGTTCGTGAGCTCACAGCCCTGCATGAACAAGCTCCCTGGTTGTATGCTTCATCTAGGTCAGCCTATGTCCCCTATGCAAGTCGTCCAGTCTTCTTAGAAAGGGATGAGGAAAGGTTGCACCAAGATGCCATGGCTAGGGAAAGGTTGTGGATGATGAGAGAAAAGCAGGCGAAGGAAGATGAAGAACGTGAGGAAATTCGACGAAGTCTAGCGATGCTGATGGAAGAGAACCGCCAGCTGAAAGTCAGGCTTCAAGAGATGGAATCCAAGGGTGATGGAGGTGATCAGAAGTTCTCCACGCCCCAGTCTGAGCGCATGTCAAAGGAGGCTGAGACCCCCACTAAGGAGGCTGTCAGACCCCCATTCCTGATGAAAGATCCCCCAAAGGAGGCCGAAAGACCCCCAAAGGAGGCTGATAGACCACCAAAGGAGGCTGAGATTTCCGCCCCCACTGAGGCTGAAAGACCCCCGAAGGAGGCTGAGGTGCCCTCCGCTGAGGCTGATAGACCCCCAGAAGGTGATGCGAAGTCGAAGCAAGGAGCTGAGTCAAACGATCGTGGAGCACCCGGGTCAAGTTCAGCGGCATTCACTGAAAAGTCATTGGAGTTCATGCTGATCATGATGGAAACTATGAAAGATCTTCAGAAGAAAGTGAGTGAGAATCGAGAAGAAGGCACCATCAGAGGTGTCGAAATGGTCAGGTCAGGCATCCCTGATCTTCCAGCTCTGGCCCCGTGGTCGCCAAGTCAAGGACCTCTTCAGTTGGGAGATTGGTTGTTGACGGTGGAGCCAATTGCAGCCGACTTGTCAGCATCTTCAGAAAAGTGGTGGACTCTCATGGTGCAGCAAGCAGAGCACTGGTACAAGCAGCACATGTCGCTGTCACCACTTGAACGAGTTCAACATGATGTCAAACCACCACCGGCGGTGAACCTAGACAAATGGTCTCGCTTAGAGAGACGAATGGCTGCGATGCTTTTGCAAGCCGTGCCGGAGACGATCAAGGAGGAGTTGGTGTCAGCAAGGCGATTGAGCGTCTTTGGCATCTTGACACAGCTCATGCTCACGTACTGCCCTGGAGGAGTCCTTGAGAAGCAGACGTTGCTTCGCAATCTGGAAGACCCAGCTGAGGCAGTATCCTTAGCTGATGCTCCAGCGGCAATCCGTCGCTGGCTGAGGTGGAAGCTTCGAACTCAGGAGGTTGGAGCGGTCACCCCGGACCCATCCATCTTGTTGAAAGGACTCAACAAGCTCACAAAGCGGGTCTTGGATGCGAACAAAGAACTGCAATTTAGAGTCAGTTTGACTCGGAATGCTTTGGGCGTCGATACGCGTCCAACTGATGTCACTGTTGGTCAGTTTGCGACCCACTTGTTAGCTGAAATCGAACAAGCAGCGCTGTCCGAGAAGAGAGCTGGTGCTGTAGCTCCAAAGAGTGAGCTGAAGATCAAGAGCATGGAGGTTGACAAGGGCAAGACAGGATGGAAACCCAGAGAGAGGCAAGAAGGTGAGGAGAAACAGAAGCAGCGGTGTAAGTTTTATCTCACCGACGGAGGCTGCAGAAAAGGCAAGGAATGTGGATGGTTATATGATGGCAGAGATGACCGAAAGCGCTGCTACAACTGTGGCGCTTTGGACCACATGGTTCCCACATGCCCGAGACCAAAATCTTCAACGAACTCTGAAGGAAGTCCTCCAAAGGCCAAATTGTCCAAGGTCGAGGGGGAGTCTGCTTCTTCGAAAGACACCAGTTCAGTTGCAAGCTCAGAAACATCCATGAAGGATCTCTTGGAGGAGGCGAACAAAATGTTGAAGACGCTGAATGTCTCCGGCGATGTTTCAGCGCCAATCCAGCCGGCACCCGTCAAAGAGGAGGACGCTCGAAGTGACATGGTTGAGAGGCTGCAGCAACAACTGAACTCTTTGAGGCAGAAGAAGTTCAAGATCATGAGGATTGCCACAGGAAAGTCTTGTGGCCTGCTAGACAGTGGAGCGACACATCCATTGAGGAGTCAAAGGCCTGGAGAGAGAGTTCAAGGGTACGACAAAGTTCAAGTGTCGTTGGCTGATGGCTCATCCATCCAACTTCCCATCTCAGCAGGAGGAGCTATGGTCAGTGCAGATGAGCACGTGGAACCTATAGTCCCAATGGGGGCTCTCATCGAGAAGGTGGGTTGTGAAGTGAGTTGGAAAGGAAAGGAGCTGAGCGTGGTACACCCAGTTCGTGGCCGCTTGGAAGTTTGGCAAGCTGAAGGTTGTCCACAAATCCCACGGCAACTTGCACTGGAGCTAATTGCAGAAATTGAAGAAAAGTCTATGGGTTTGAAGGGAGAAGGTGAGGATTTCTCTGAGGAAGTCAAGTGGATGAAGGAGCTGATCGAGATCCATCCACTCCTCTCATCTCTTCCGCCCTGGATCAAAGATCAGCTCATCGTCACTCCAGGCATGTGGCGAGACATCCCCTCAAATCGAAGGACGAGGAAGAGAATGAAGAGAGATGGGGTAGTGGCTCATGTGTACTCAGGGGATGAGACTGGGTATACTTTGAGGCATGCCTGGAAGCAGTTCAAAGGTCCAGAACATATGCTGCTCGAAGTTGACAAGCTTCGAGGCGAGCAGCATGACATGCTGGGAAGTGCCTATCGAGGATTGATGAGGATTGCCCTTGAGGGCTCACTGCTTGGAATCGTTGGCGGCCCCAACTGCCGCACCAGGAGCGTGCTCCGTCACAGACCCATTCCAGGAAGAGTCGCACCGAGACCGGTGAGGCATTGGGGAGGAGGAGAGCACGGTGCTGCAGATCTGACAGAGGCCGAGAGGAAACAGGTCAGAGAGGATGACTTGTTACTATGGAGAATGGTGTTCCTCTTCATGATTTCAAGTTATGTTCGAAAAGCCCATCAACGACCAGGTCAAGTCCTTTTTGAGTTGGAGCAGCCAGCGAGCCCCAAGGAGTACAAGCCAGAAGTAGTGAGCTTCTGGGATACAACTGAATGGGCTCAACTGAAGGCTGAGTTCAACTTTCAGGAAAAGACTTTCAATCAAAGCTCGTATGGTGGCCCTGCAGTCAAGCCAACTACGTTTGCAGGGAATCTGAAGTTCGAGTTGGAGGAGTTCCAAATGAAGCGGAAGAGAGGAGCCAAAGTTGAGTCGTCCTCAGAGCTGTCAAGATGGAGCCCTGGGGTGATGAGGATGGTCGCATCAGCCATTCTTGCAGAGCTGACGCCACAGAAACCGAAGCTCAAGGCTGTCTCCTGGCAAGATCATGTGGCTTTTGGCCATGTGCCATACCGAAGAGATTGTAGAGTTTGTCAAGAAGCAGGGCAACAGTGCCACCCACATCGAAAGATCAAGTATCCACTTGGAGGAGTTCTTTCCATCGACACTGCTGGTCCGATGGTACCAGCTTATGACATGGGAGGAGGACAAGCGAGGTGGTTCCTTGTGGGTGTTCTCACATGGAGGGTACCGAAGGGATCAAAAGGGCTTCTTCAACCAGAAGATCAAAAGCTGGAAGAAGGCGATCCGAAGATAGAAGAAGGAGGTGAAGATGCAGAGGGAGGAGAAGATCTTCCAGCCCTTGAGGATCAACAAGGGCCTGAGGATAAGGAGGAGGAACCTGCAGTTAGCTGGTGATGCGGAAGTGGACCAGAGGGGTCCCCAGTCGCTCCCAGCTGCTGGCGTGGCGAACGAGGGCCAGAGAGGCCCCTCAACGCCCCCAGCGGAGTTGGAGGAGGAAGCCGGCGACATTGAGGACACCGAGCTGAGGTGTTTTCGCCTGGCGCTGCCCATGGTGACGAAGACTGCCCGAGAAGTGACTAAGACGACGATGGAGTTCATCTTGAAGTTGAGGGCAGATGGATATGGAGTGGGAAGGATTCACTGCGACAGGGGCCACGAGTTCCAGGGGGAGTTCAAAAGATGGGCCAATGCTCGAGGAATCCATATCACTCGAACAGCGGGAGATGACCCGCGAGGAAACGGAAGAGCTGAGGTCACTGTGAAGGCCATCAAAGTTCAGGTGAGGAGGATCTTGAGGCAGGCCCAAGTGGGGTCAGAGTGGTGGCCTTGGGCACTTCGCTATGTCAGTGAGCTCAACAGATGCACTAGGCTGGGCACAACGCCATCATGGCCTGGTTTCTTGGAAAAGGTGAAGGTCCAAAAGAGGACATGGAGAAGGGGAGAATTTGAGATGGGTTGGGAGGAGGTCCAATACTTGTGCCCGTCTTCAGAAGACCATGGCCATTGGGTCAAGAAGGCCGATGAAGCACCAAGAGTCACTAGGTGCATCATGAGTACCACCACAGAGCCGGTGGATGAAAGATCTTGGATTGCACTCGAGAGAGAGTGGACTGATGCATGGACTCTGAGGAAAAGATTGAGGGGAAAGACAACGGTGCGGAAGTTAGACGCATCAATGGATCCCCAAGAACAGAAAGAAGAAGAACGCCAAAAGGAGAAGTGGAGGATTCAGAAGTTGATTGAGGAGGAGTCCAGGCAGATCCTGGATGATGATCCAGACCTGGCTGCTGTTGAAGCCAGTCTCATCGCCAAGCTGAAGAAGGCACTTGAGGATCCTTCAGCAGAGGAGGAGGTTCTTCAAACCAAGATCATTTCGCCAAAAGTGGTCTTTAGAGACTGGTTGGAATGGCTTCCTGCCGTCAACGATGAAGTTCGATCGCTGGTGGAGGAGAAGAAAGCTTTGAAAGAGCTGACCCCAGAGGAGCATGAAGCGCTTGTCAAACAGGCGGCAGAGGATGGTCGAGGCATTGAATATCTGCCATCCAAAACTGTGTATACGATCAAACCCACACCACTGGGATCGAAGCGAAAGGTCAGGTGGGTTGTGTGTGGGAATTTTGAAGAGCGGAAGGAGGGAGAAGAAACATACAGTTCTGGCGCCGACAGTGTGGCGTTTCGTGTCCTCATTTGGCTATCAGCCAAATTACAGTGGTTTGGCTGTTCAATCGACGTGAAAACAGCCTTTTTGAATGCCGACCTCCAACAGCCTGAGGAGGAGAATCTGATGTTGATCAAACCCCCACACATCATGATTGAGAAGGGGTACCTCAGAAGGAACACTGTTTTTCAGCCTTTGAAAGCTGTCTACGGGTTCAGGCGGTCACCCCGGTTGTGGGGAAATTGCCGTGATGACGCCATGAGGAGCTTCATCATTGACGTCAAAGACATGACCCAAAAGTTCAGGTTGGTTCAGCTCAACTCCGAACCCAACCTGTGGAGAATTGTTCCACTGGAAGGAAATGATGATGATAAGTGGGTTCAAAATGGAGGAGTCTGTGGTTTGGTGATGACATACGTTGATGATTTGTTCATCGTGGCCCCCTGGGATTTGATGGAGGCAGTGAGGATGAAGTTTCAAGCGACGTGGACGACCTCAGAAGCTGAGTACGTTGGAGAGAAGGCCGTGCGCTTCCTAGGAATGGAAGTCAGAAAGAGGAAGAATGAGACTGGTCGAGATGTGTGGTACATATCCCAAGAAGGATACGTCAGAGATCTTCTGAGTCGTCAAAGCGAAGAAGAGAAGCAGAAGAAAGTCCCCATCTCAAGAGACCAATCTCTGATGGAACTTGATGAGAAGACACCGACGCCAGAAAAGGTCAGGCAGTGTCAAAAGGAGGTGGGTGAGTTGTTGTGGCTGGTGACTAGGACCCGCCCCGATCTGATGTATGGGGTGGCGCGCATGGGCTCATCAGTGACTCGTTCCACTGCCAAAGTTTTGGAGGCGGCGGCTCAAATGAGAGGATATCTTCAGGGCACATGGAGAGAAGCTCTGAGGTATGAGGATGAAGAGAAGGCCCCTGTGGTCATCATGACCTATTCAGATGCTTCCTTCTCACCCGAGGGGGAGGAAAGTCATGGAAGCTTCATCATCTCCATCAATCAATCTCCAATTTTTTGGAGATCAGGACGTCAATCCACCATCACTCTCTCCACAGCAGAATCAGAGCTGAATGAGGTGATTGAATCGATGAATGGTGGGGAATCAGTGGCGGTGATTGTCGCTGAGCTTTGTGAGGAGATTGAGAAAAGGGCTCATACAGACAGCCAATCCGCCATTGCCATCCTTTCATCAGAAGGAGGAAGTTGGAGGACTAGACACCTCCGAATGAGATCAGCTTATGCCAGACAAGTCATCAAAGAGGGCGACTGGCAGCTGACTCACGTCCCAGGCGAGAAACTCATTGCAGACCTGGGCACAAAGTCTTTGAGTTCCAACCGCTTGCAAGATCTGAAGAGGCTGTTGGGAATGGAAGAAGTGGAGGAGAAGAGTGCTCCGCTACCAAAAGAGGAGAAGAGTGCTCCGCCACCAAAAGAGGAGACGAGTGCTCCGCTACCAGAAGAATCGAGGAAATCAGGTGGAACCGTTGCAGCTGTGGGGAACCCAGAAGTCACCACAGCGCTGAAGCTGATTACCTTGGCTGCCACCATTGCTATGGCCAAGGGTGGATCAGAAAATGAAGATTTTGAGGAGAAAGAAAGTCAGGAGTTTGAAGTGATGATGTTGGTTTACACAGCACTGGTGGTCGTTGTGACCATTTTCATTCAGTTTGTGTGGAAGGTAGGAGTAGGAAGAAACCGTGGGACACCTCAAATTGAAGTCGTCCCGCGTCCCCGAAGTCTCCCTGCACAAGTTGGACGAAAGGGGGTTGCAGCTGAAGGTGAGGAAAGTGCTTCAGAATCAAAGAAGGAGGATAGAGCTCCGCAACCAACACAGGGGGGAGGTGAGATACCCTCTGGATCAAATGACCGTGTGCCCACACCAGCTGAGTTGGATTCGGGTAGAGGAGACCCGGCTCGCCTCGCTGGTGGCCTCCGAGGTGAGGACGGGCTCGGTAGGCCAGCTGGTCACCGCTCCCAGCTCCCTCGTGATGGCGGCAGGGGTGAAGACTCAAGCAGTTCGCTGAGTTCTTCTGATTCCAACCCCTTGCCCGTGGCCGGTCAAGATGAAATCCTGCCAAACGACATGGCCCAACGCGTAGAGAATGCGTTGGAAGAGATCGCACAAGAAGAAACACAAATGTGGAGAGAGATCCGAGGAAATCTATATCCACCAAATGATCCAAACGAAGAAGCGAACGATCCAAACTCAAGGCTGTTAGTTCTCAAAACTGCATGTGGCACGGTTTATCATTTTCGCAGAAGCTGCCATCATTTAGCAGCCCCGAGAGTGAGTGCTCCACGTCGCTATCTCTGGTGTGGAACGTGCAGGCGAGTGCTTTTGGCCACAAGGGGACATCCCCCACCAGGAATTCCGCTTTTTCTGTCAGAACGCGAGGGTGTCTATCACACCGATCCAAGATGCCCGAGAAAAGATGGATGTCAGCGTTTCAGAGCCTGCATCACTTGTCTTCAAGATGAAGGGGTAGCCTGAGTGTGGCCAATTCTTTCATATTGTGATTGTGCAGCCCTAACGGAGGCACAAAGGGGGAGTGCTGATATGTTGCACTTCACCATGTCACATTTTGCATCCACATTTGATTTCATACATGTCGATTGGACATTCAATGCAGCTCCAACATTAGCTGCCCCTTTTACAAGATCAAGCCGTCCCAGAAAAAGGTGCGGCTGAAGCGTGATTGGAGGTGTGAGGAGGACCCCTGGCTGACCTGGCAGAAGCCAGGATTAATCATGATTAATCATGATTAATCATGATTAATCTTAGTGGCAATGAGACAGACCAGAGATGACCAGAGCATTGGGGTGCCAGACACATGCTTTTTGTGAAGAGGNATTAATCATGATTAATCATGATTAATCTTAGTGGCAATGAGACAGACCAGAGATGACCAGAGCATTGGGGTGCCAGACACATGCTTTTTGTGAAGAGGTCTGCTAGAGTTTAGCTCGGAAGGCCGGTTGCAAGTGTGGATTTCATCATAGTGGTCTTCCCCAAAAGGTCGAAATCCACCGCTCACAACAGGCCTTTCCGTAGATTTCTGGGGGCGAGCCGTGCGAAGCCGTTGCCAAAAGTGAACATCTGACATCTATTGACATCCTACAATTTAGCTTCAGAACCTTTGTTTCTGGCAATTCAGCGCAGGAAGAGCTCAAATGCAGCGTAAAAACGGTGCTTTGGGGTCCCCAACTCTCGGAATCTCCATCTTTCTGCGTATCTCTGCCTGGGAAACCACCAGCACCATGGAACTGTCGGGTGAGAAGCTGCCCATGCGCACATCACTGCTGACAGCACCCTGGCAGGTGCCTAAGCGCTCCCCGGTCCTCGCTCGAGAAGTCTGATATCAAAGATCCCCTATGACTGGGCTACCCAATCATGAATAGTAGATCCTATACTAAGCTATGGGGTTCTGGGGTGGTAGTTGATATTGGGGAGAAGGGACGGGATTATTTATGATTATTTATTCCTCGATTTGTATTTGTATGCGTGCGTGTGTTACCTCTAATGGATACAAATCCCTCAAGAATGCTTCAGCCAAGAAAGCTTTGGGATCAAACCGAGACAAATGGGGATTGAGCTACAAAATATGAAGCTATGCCAACAGAAATGATGCATTGAAGAAGATCAAGAAGAAGTTGGGATGGGACTTGAGCCGAAAGAAACACCAGCCCGGCAACAATTTGAAGTGCCTTCCCATACTTTCCCACGGAATAGCTTAAATAAAAATTATCTGGAGGGCCCAAACAGTTCTGTTCCCCAATTATATGACATGGAGACAGACATGTGACATGGGCACACCTTTGGGACCTTAAACCCAGATTTTCCGCTCCCTCCTCGCATCGAAGAGCAGAGCCGTAGGGCCACAGGGAACCAGAACCATTTGGCTGTTTGGCGACCAAATGACGCTGTGGGCACGCCGCTGGCTGCCTCAACATGGGATGTGCACTTTGTATCACTTTGTCACATCTCCAAGTGGCATCAACTGTCAACACAGCTGGGGTAGTTTGATCCTAGAGGATGAGGGGCTTGACATCACCGAAATGTCCCAAAACCTCCATCAATATCAAATCACCCAATCCTTTCCGCCCCAATCTTTTTACAGATCCAGGCCTTGCACGCGGCAGATCTTCTCCCCGGTTTCAACCTCGTAAATTTCCACTGATCCATCTGCCATGGACACCAGCCACATGCTGCCATCGGGCGAGGAGCTTGCACCTATGAGCTGCCT
Organism: Symbiodinium sp. clade C Y103; assembly: GCA_003297045.1. Lineage (NCBI taxonomy): Eukaryota > Dinophyceae > Suessiales > Symbiodiniaceae > Cladocopium > Cladocopium sp. clade C. Next base: position 165,253 of record BGPT01000936.1, on the reverse strand, counting down.
CAGCTGACATCTTCCAAGCTGCTAGTTGAACCACCCCTGAGGAAAAAAAAACTGAACGTCAACTGGGATCATCATTGGTCTGCAGGGTTGGGCAGCGATGGAATCGCGGTGCTCTGCTTGGAGCCCTCAATGGATTCCACGCGGAAGCATGTGGAGAATAGAGATATAGCTAAGTAAATCTAAATAGTAAGATCATCAAACCATTCTGCACCATTTAGGACAGAAATTGAGTACTGGAAGATGAAACGCAATAATTCAAACCGCCAAACTAGAAGAGTTGACCCAATTGCCCCTTTGTCATCCATGGCGGCTATGGGTCATGGGGCCATCAAAGCCGCCGGCAACACGCCCCTGCAAAGAATCAAACTTCTACCAGGCATCTCTTGACATGATTATTCCCTTGGGGCTGCAGCAAGGTCAAAATCCGGCACCATGCCTTCAAATATCATCAAATCCCCATATACCCTCTGGTAAACTAACATAACTATGGAAAATCACCATTTTTAATGGGAAAATCGACTATAAATTGCCATTTTCAATAGCTATGTCAGTTTACCAGAGGGTAAATGTCCATCTTCAAGTTATTTGGCTGACCATCCCCAATCCCAGATGGCTTGATGACTTGATGCCATTGATGTTGTGAATCCCCCAGCTGAAGTATCTCATTTGCAGACTGGTTTACAACGACAGTTGCACATGATCAAGCTACAATGCTACAAACTCTGATTGGTCTTTCAACCTCCCCGAAAATGTGTATCAATTCTGAGTCATTGGGGATCAGTATCCTAACTAAAGTTAGACCATTCCTTGAAACCACCAACCAAACCAGGGATGTTCCCCAGGTAGCATTCCCAGTCTTAACCCCGCCCAAGTCACCGAAATGGCCCTCTGCTCAGCAATTTCTGCCCCGGGGGCCGCGTATCGAAGATGGCAATCCGGTCTTTGGAGGCCGTCAAAATCTTCCTCTAGCCACTGGCAAGATGGGTAAAAAAAACTTTTGGAACCTAGACACCCTACCCTTAAATAAATCATGTCCAAACATTTTTGAAGTAAAAAAATGTTCAAACGTTTGGAAACTAAAAAAAGTGAAACAATTTGAGTGGAATAGGAAAGTCTCATCCATCAGGATGCCAAAGCAACTGACTGCGGTTGGTGGCTGAGCCACCCATCTCGATCATATCATGTTGGAAGGAAACGCAGCATATTTGAATCAGTTTGAGCTACATACACGGGACATATGTATATATATATATATGTGTGTGTGTGTGTGTGTGTTACTTGTTTATTTGTTTAGTTTATTTTTTATTTATTTGCTTATTTATTTATTTGTTTATTTATTTATTTGTTTCATCACTTGTTTTTGTTGCTGTTTGTTGGTGTTAAAGTCCAATTTTGCGCTTTAAAATCCAGCTATTGTGGGTTAAAAATCTCATTTTTGCTGCTCAATATCCACCCCCAAAAAAAATTATTAACCCTCAAAAAAAAGATACAAAAAGACCCACGTCATGTGCCAAGCTTCGGATGATGCCGCCAGACAATGTTCACCATCAACTCGGAGCCCTCCCTGGACAAAACGTCGCCGTCACACAGGAGGTGACCGCGATAGACCTGCAGTCTGCTGTGGGCGTCTAGGAAGCGACAGGTGGAAATTATTGGAAATGAAAGTGGCTCAAACATTGCAGAAAAAAAACTGCTTGAACCAGCAAAGTGTTCCAAACATGGCGGAATTGGAGATATCTGGAGGATTGGTGGGTGTTTGAACCAAAGCCAACAAGAATTTGGATGGTGAAAATTGGCTACCTCTCCTGGGCCTTGGATTTTGACATGACCCACAAGTGGCCATCCCTGAAAACGAAGAATATATGGTGCGGAACCATAAAGACAATAGATATCAATAGATTGGTTATGATTGGTGTAAAGGAAATTCTACAGGAATCCCTCGCATTTCACGGGAGAAAACGCAGTCTCCGGGTCTCTGGGTTAAGATTTTCTCTTAAACCAATCCAGTGATAAGGACATGTTCAATCAGTTTGCACAAGGAAAAGCATCTAAATCAAAAGTGGCAAGTGACCTCATGACTACAAAACATCAAAACGAAACTTTTTTGGAGTGTGACTGCGATATGTGAAATCTATCAAAGTCTGGAATGTGCAGTAACTTGTCATGGCCGTCATTGCTTCAGTATGGCAATGATGGAAACATCTCCTTTCCCAGGAGCTGCCCATAGTCCACGCACTGGTTGATTGGCAAAAAAAACCACTAAGCCTGGTACCAAAAGCCCGTGGAAGCACGCTAAAGTGGGTATTAGAATGTATTAGATGGTATTAGTATCATTCATTCATTTATTTGTGTCTTTTCATATAGTAGTTGTTTTTGTAGTTGTTTCTAAAATAGTTATTCATTCGTATTCATCTGTTTAAATCCAAGACGGGTCAACTGGGCACTGGTCATTCACATGTCTGCAACCGCGGCACTAAGTCAAAAGCCTCTCCCCGAGCCTCGCCTCGGAGGTTGCAACGGCTGACCCAAGGGGGATTTGTTTACAGCAAACACTTGGAATAATGTGGTAAACCGGCAAACCCAATGGTTTATACGAGTACCACCCATAAAAATTGTGATTTTGTGGATGGTTCATTCTTGGGTTTACATGGGTTTACCACATTACGTGGCGTTGATTCGTCTGCATCTGATGTTGGTTCCTCTTTCTAGGTGGTTCTAGGTGCATTTGTTCAAATCTCCTGGGAACCAGGTGAGCGGTGTTGAAAACCCTTTTGCGAATTTGTTGTAATCCCACCTCGCTTTCGCGGCGCTTTCGCGTTTCTTACGCGACCACACGTTTAGCTTTCGCGGACCCTGTTTCCACCATGTTTGCTTTCGCGGTGCTTTCGCGGTTAGAAATCCGAAATCCTGGAAATCATCTTAAGTTAATGTCTTGTGGGTGAAGCAGCTAACAGCAACACCTTTTTCTTCAGACAACACT
>BGPT01000936.1:43201-162229 GCA_003297045.1 Symbiodinium sp. clade C Y103 | reverse complement strand
AGCATTGTCTTTTCTGCAACGTCCCTGACGTCCTGCAACATCCCTGATGTCCTCAACGTCCCTGACGTCCTCAACGTCCCTGGCACCCTTGCCATCCGTCATAGATTTTGGGGTTCCAGCCTTGCTGGCTCTGCTTTGGCTTTCGCGGAGCTTTCGCAGAGCTTTCGCGGAGCTTTCGCNTGGCACCCTTGCCATCCGTCATAGATTTTGGGGTTCCAGCCTTGCTGGCTCTGCTTTGGCTTTCGCGGAGCTTTCGCAGAGCTTTCGCGGAGCTTTCGCAGATTTTAGGCTGAATCTCTGGATTTGAAAGAAACCTGGAAAACCACATCACTCATCCAATCTCTGCTCAAACCCTTTGAGGTGCGCACAAATGAATCCTAGCCCCTGGCTGTAGTTCCATCTTTTGATGTTGAAGCCAAGCCCCTGCAAGAACAGATGATTAACTATCATACAAATAGATTAAGACTAACGATAAACAGTATATAATTTCAAGCTTTCGCGGAGCTTTCGCGGTTAGAACTTTTACCCCCTCTTTCGCGGGCGCTTTCGCGCAGCTTTNTTAAGACTAACGATAAACAGTATATAATTTCAAGCTTTCGCGGAGCTTTCGCGGTTAGAACTTTTACCCCCTCTTTCGCGGGCGCTTTCGCGCAGCTTTTGCGCGTGAGGTTTTTACTTTCGCGGAAGCTACGTAGAACAACGTTTGTATAAAATCCTTACTTAGAGGTTTTCGACGCTGCTCAGGTGCTGGTGGACCTAATTCTGAACTCCCATGGAACAATGGCTGCGCCCCTTTCTTGAAATGACAAGGACCACCCCCAATGGAAGACTCCTTTGGTATTTCCGAGGCGCACCCTACTCATCCCCAAGACCAACGAAGCCCAATTAGGTCCACAAACATCATCACCACCAGTTAGATGGTGATGTTGGATCGTAGCCGTTGGATCTACAGAACCTGACAAATACCCTCTGGTTATTTAACATAGCCATGGAAAATGGCTAATTTTGGATGATTTTCCCATTAAAACCTCCATTTATAGAGGATTTTCTATGGCTATGTTATAGGATGACCTCCAAGTGACTAAGGCTCTCGACCGCCTCTCTGACCTGTCGACCCTGGAAGTCATGGCCCTCCAAAGTGGCCACGGTGGCACCGTCCAGCGACAGCACACGCAGCATGGCTACGAAGGTGGCGCAGGTGTCGAAACTGAAGGCTGATTGTATTATGTCTTAAATTATGTACGGCTCAGCACTTTTTCAGTGTCCACGTGATTTCCAAGCCAATGTGTCCCCTTTTTGAAAGGATGGTTTGGGATACATTTTGAGAAGGACCCCATCTGCTTAAAAGTGGGAAAGGGACTACGTTTGTGCCTACACACCTGCAAATTGTCACCTGCCAGCCACACATGTTGGTCACTGAGCCAGTGCCAAGGAAAGCTGGGAACGCCCAAACTCAGCGCAAACCACCAGTAGTTTTGAAGTTTTGAAGTAGGGATGAACTGTGTCCGAACCATATCCTGAAAATATCAGTGTCAGTATGGGTCGAAAATCACACAAAATAACCGTCCAACTTCATCCGGGATTGATAGTGTCAACCCTGGAACAATAAATCCCACTTGATTCATCGGGGTGTACCCAAAAAATGTTGATAACATGTTACTAAATTTGCTTTGAAGTACAGTAGTACAGCACCCGCGAAACCAACAGCTGCCTTTCCCGGCCCATGAGATCAATCAAACCACTAGCAGCATCCTGGAACGCAACTTCGCCTCTGCGTTGCCAGCAACATCATTTCGGCAAGCGGGGCATGGTGCAGGGGCAGCCCCCTAGCACGGAAAGGAACGACGTGACACATATGGCAACCCCCCACTTTGGGGTGGTTTAAATGGCATACCACCCATTTCTATCCATTTCTGGAGGGAAAAAGGAAGTCCAAGTTACAAACCATTCTTGTGGGCTCGCACCTTCCGGAGGGGAATGACACTTTGAGTGATCTCTCCGAATCTCAGCACTATATCTTGCGATTCAACTGGCTAGGGGCAGAGCCAAAAGGAACAATCTGACAATCTGATCCTGTGACGCAGAGACTCGTGAATGGCCAGGTGAGGGCGTGAAAAACAGCGCGTTCTTTTCGCAAAGACCCCCTCCTGTTCTCTCCGGTTCATTTCGCTTCCTTCAGGTGAACGCTTGTGCCTCGCATGTCTTCAACCCCCTAAATACTGCCAAACCGTCCCAAAAAATATCCTTGGAAAATATCATCAAACATGAATTCTGAATCCATCCAGAGATATCCTGCAAAAAAACCAAGGCCATCAGCAACTCGGAGACTCCAAACCACCCAACGGAACCGACCCCTGGCCTGGTACAGGGCCTTGCGCACTGCTGCCACCTCAGCCCTAGCGGCTTTCGCTGCGCGCGCTTCGCGCCTGGGAATCGCTGGGTCTATGCCCACTTTTTGGGGCTGACCAAACCCACATTTTGCCTGCAGATCTGGGGGTGAATCCCTTTTCCCCTATTAAACAGCCCCAAGAAATCATGGATTAGGGGATAAATTCACATAGTTGGGACCATGTATATCCATTTTAGATCCATCTTATATCCACTTTCTGTGGTCTTGAATATGCATCGGGCATGGAATGAGTCCACCAACAGCCGCTGAGTTTCCCGGCTGCAAGGCCGCCTCCAACTCCTCGATCCGGGATTGATCGAACTCACTCGAGAGGTACCTGGAAGGCCAGGGCTTCGCCACGACCATCCCAACATGGGGGATGGCATGGGATCTAATGATCTAATGGGAATATGAACCACTAATAATGATGTAGGTAAAACAATAATGAACCACCCACTTGGGAATGGTTTATACCACCCATTTATTATCGTTTTGCCAACATCAGTTGGTCTTGAACTTTAAATCATAGCTTTTTTGTAACATGTTGAAAAAAAAAACAGAACTGATGGAGTAGATTGGGTATTGTGGGTATGGTCCCACCAACCCCTGCCCCCGTCAAATTGGAACGCTGCTACATTCTACCAGAATGCTTTCTATGTGTTACCTGTATGCTACCTACATCTTGTTTGTATATTACATATGTACTTCTTTTCTACCATATTTCTACCTATATATGACCCATAAGATATAAGTTGCAAACAATTCATGTACTACCCATTGCACTCCGATGCGCCATCTATATATATATATATATATTGTACTCATAGCGTACCTATATTCTACCGACAGTGTACTCTACCTATATACATATATATATATATATATATGTATAAATATATATACACACACACACTATTCATATATCATATTGCTGCATCAAACCCCCTACCTCCGCTACATAAAACTAACCAACAAGATTAAAAGTGGGCCTGTCCAAAAACGAGCTTTATAGTGCCCTGAGATCCCCTGAACGTCCGTTGTACCGGAAGACAATGATGGGCATCATCACAAACCCAAATGGGCGCATGATCTGCAGAAACTGGGATACTAAAGCGGATTACTGATCAGTTATAATTCTGGGATGCACATCCAAATGGGAAGCCGAGTTGCTGCTGCGGCTGGGATGTGTTTCTGCAGGATACGGAACGTTATGCCCCAAAAAGTTGGGGGCTAGAACCGAACACTGCCATGTTCAATCCCAAAATCTGGTCTCCTTGTTACCTTATGCTACCGTGGTTTTTGAACCCAAACGTCATCAGCTGCTCAGTCTTGGTGTCCCAGCTCCCAAAAGGATCTCCAGAAGAGCCCTGCCAATAGGCTACTGAGGACCTCATCTTGGGGGAGAGTATCATGATTTTGGCTGAGTCTAAGTAGAATGGGGAAAATTAAGAAAATTTAAGTGACTTGGTGTTGCAAATCTTGGTGGTGATTCCAGTGTTTCTTTCAATTTTGGTGTCTCAACCTTTTTTGAACAAGCCCAAGATGCTATGAAGAGCTGTTGCTGACCATGTGTTGGTTTCATGTATGTATAAGGAAAGTTTGAAGCGGCAACATAAAACAAGATGGTAACCATCCGGATCCACAGGAAAAAAGAACGCCTGCCCATAAACTACGTTCAATGGCATGCCTCACTGAACAGCCCTTCCCCCTGAGCACACCCCACGGAAATGGCGCAAATGCCATATTTCACAAAGCCACGACAAGCCATCGCAGCATGGCGATGCGGTGCAGTAGATCTTGGATATCAGTAGCTACTGCGCCTAGAAAATCCAGTGTTTGCCCCTATTTTTTGCCATTTGAAGATTATTAGACGGCTTCAAATGTTGGGGTTTGCCAAAGGTAACGTCAACTGACACATGGGAATCTAGATCTTTGAAGGACCCAATCGCTTCAAAAATGTGCTGAACTCAGCGTGCAAATCGTCAGGACCTGCCGGCAGTTCACCCCAACTGTGTCAGAGGGTTTCCTCTCATCCATCAGTTTGGAGGTCACCACAACCCAAGTCAGTCGCAACTCTCTCTAGGATGTTTTGGGGTTCCTCTCATTTTGGAAATGGCTTGAAAGCCACCGTGTTCCAGGGCAAAACCGGACAAGTTCCGGTAAACGCCGGGGGTGCCAAAAAGATACACTTGGAACAGTGAATCACCATCAACATAGCTCAAAATATGAAGTAAATGTAAATTTGGACATGTCAACATGTTCATCTTTTCGGGGGCACCTATGCTTGCCACCATGCCTCCATCATTGCGATGAGTTGGACCATGATGTACCGCTCTTTTGGCCAAGCTGCGGGGACCAGATTTCTAGGTGTCCAACGTGTTCTATGTTGAGGCGGGCTATACTTGGCATTGACGTCTATTCCTTGAAGAAGATATCACATTTCAAGATCTCGAACCTTGCGCATCAGATCTTGAAAGGGTCACTCACATCTCTTCGTACTGCCAGCTTCCAGGTTTTAGATGGTTTTAGGGGACCAAGCCAGGATGATCGGCAAGTACATTGGAGGAAGAAATCCCTGGCCGCTTCTCCATTGCAATACCACCGAGCTTCTGGACGTGTCTGCCATGCTGTGGATGGGCTCCAGGGTGGTCTGACGCGATGTCAGGTGGGTCCACCGTGGTGGATGTTTCCTCTACTGGAAGGACTGGTGCGGCCACACCCAACACGTGGCCATCCAACACCTGCAAGATCTTCAATTTATAGATAGCTCGACTCCACTATGGTTCCTATTGCGAAATCGGAATCCAATCTTTCTAGCAGCATACCTGGTATCCGTCTTCTATATGAATCCACTATCTTCATATCGCCAATACTCATGGTACCTCGATGAGCTGCTTGACGATCATCATGTAGAGTCGCTCGAACTGGGTGTAGCTCTTGTCGAAGGTGGTGATCTGCCAGCCGGCCCCAGCGGACCCAGCACACTACAATTTGCTGAACTGGCCTACCGATTGAGAGGCAAACATATTAAAACGACCAGCCAGTTGCAGTATGTTGGTCATACGGCTGATAGTGGCGAATTCCTAAACCTGACTGGCCAATATCCCTCTTCTTGATGTTTGAAATCGACACAGTTTGCCTTTGAATCCCAAATTTGATTACTTTTGGTTGCTTGAATCGTCATGTCTTGTGGTTCAATTCCATGTGTCTTGGAGTCTTGGCACATATTTCCAGTGTTGCGGGTTCCAACCTCCATGTTTGGGGACTGAATCCCATGTCTGATTTGCAGATCTTCCTATTGTTGTTGCTTCAAATCCCCATGTTTCTTTGGCTTCGTTCCCATGCTTGTCTTCCACGATCCCTGGCTATCCTGCTTGGCTCGAGTTATATATCATATATACCTAATATATACACACACATACATATATATATATATATATACACACATATAATTATATATATATACCTATACATATGTGTGTGTGTGTGTATCTGTGTGTGTGTGTTCTATCCCTGTCAAAACGGCACAACCATTCACGCAAGGTTTGCCCAAACATGAAAACGAGCTTTTGCTGGCTGGATCCATCTGAAATATCCTCTGGTAAACTGACATAGCTATTGAAAATGGCAATTTATAGTGGATTTTCCCATTAAAAATGGTGATTTTCCATAGTTATGTAACAGTTTACCAGAGGGTACATCTCTCTTTTTTGCTGAGTGAACCTGTCCCAAGCAAGGTTTCCGCGGGGAAATTCGCCACATTTTCCATCGAGCCGACGCATCGCAGGTCTTTGATGCAGGGATCACGCCCACGTCCGGGAGGCTGGTGGCACCAGAGGTGCCTTCTCTGAACACCAACTGCCCAAACTCACTGGATTGGTTAATGTGAAAATTTACAGGAAACCTCTATCTTTGATGGGAAAATCCCATGGGTTTCCGGTTAAAATTTTCCCATTAACCAATCCAATGACAAACCAGCTGATGTCTATGGCGTTGGAGTGGAGTTTACCCAAACAAAAAACTCGCGGTTTTTGGTGTTTATCCAAGAACTCCTTTTTAGCAGGCCATCTGGATTTTGACTCTTGACCTGTGCCCCTCTCAAGTCAATTGGAAAGACTTTCGAAACCACCCACTGTTGGATGCTTCTGGTGTTTCAGCCATCAATCAGAGTTGGGTAGCCAAAAAATGGCTAGTTGCTAAATGCCGATGCTTGTTCATAGTAAAACATGTTGCCCCGAAATATGCCTAACTCGTGAATGTGTTAAACTCAATCCTTACGAAACTTCATCATAAACCTCCAGCTGGCGATCCATCTCTCGTAAAATTGTGGATGGCTTCATATTTTCCACATTGCAAGTCCTCCCAACGGGCACCACCAGCAGCTCCTTCCAGGCACCTTTTCACACGCAGCTGTGCTGTTACTTCGTTTTTTTTTGGAGGACTTGTTGAAGGGAAGCCATGGCTCCCACGGCTGGTTGGCAGCGTTCTACTTTGGGGCTATGGCCATGATTTTGCAGGGGGTCTATCCCAACTTATTGAGGTTCTAACCCCAACTGCATCTCCCAAGTAGTTTCCATGGTTTCACGGTTGGGCCATGTTTTTTCACAGCAGGTGTTTGCCGAGCAGCTGGTCAGCTGATTCTTTCTCTGCAATGGAGCGGTTAAACGAGCGCTCTCTGTGGAAACATCTTGCACGTCGGGCCGGGAAACTCTGCACTTTTTGTGGCTGCAGCTCCCCCCAAAAAAGAAAAACACTGATCAGAAAATTGCGAGACAATGACCAACAAACAGCATGCAATATTGCCACATTGCTGAGGTTTGACCATGCAACCCGAGCACCTTCCAGGGGAGGCTGACCCGCAAAGACACTGCTAAAATCTGGATCTTTCCGCAGACCTAATATGGTGGTGTTTTTTTTTCAAGTTTTTTCCCCACGAAATACCAACAACGCTTTCGGCATCGATCTTCCCAGCCACTGTGCCGACTAAGTGCTGGCTGGTGGTGTCCAGAAATAACCATAGTAGCCATTTGTAGCCCAATCTGGAAACAAATCCATGCTCAGTGCTCCCCGCCTGTCCCGGTGCAACATCTTGAGTTTTCTCTGGACATCACCTGTTGGAACATCTTGAGTTCCTCTTTATATCCTAAGCCTTTGGTCTCTCCATTTGCGATCGTCCAGATGCAGGATGAGCAAAGAAGTACATGCCTCGCTTCGACCGACTTTCTCGGACCTCAAGGCACCGGAAGCAGATGAGTTGGAGGTGAGAAAGAACATGGATCTGACATAATTGTTTCGGGGGAAATGCATTGAAAAATATGACATGCGCATGGACACCTCTGTGAAACGGTGGGTTCCCCCCACAGCCACCACTCAGAGGCAGATTCAGATCTGGCGCCCTTGCTCAAATAGTGATGATGAATGATCTTATTTCAAGGCTCGTGGGTGGGGATTGCCCCAAGTGAAACGTGCCAAGCACCCGGTGTTTCGGATGGTGACGTCCTATCAGCCACAGTAACATGGTTCCCAGGAAGGATCGCTATCCTGACCATGTAAGAAAGAGGAAACACAGAAGGCTGGAACTGCGACTGGCTGTGTCCAATGGGCAAATCATCTTCCACCCCGTCTTGTGCAGTACTTTGACGGCTTGAAGCATGGGATAAAGCCGGAGGAAGGGGCTCTCATCATCTCAAGAGCAGGATCCCAACACAGGTCAGCACATCGAAAATTGGTGGTTTGGAATCTTGTGTGAAAGCCTGTGATTTTCAGTCTGGCACACATTTCTCGGATTCCAAATCATCAAACCAAATGAGAAACGGTTGCAATCTGCAAAAGTTGGAGGCACTACTATTTAATGTTAAATAATGTTGTGTATATATATATATGTGTGTGTGTGTGTGTGATATGTATATAGTAACAATTGTGCAGTATAGAAATTTGCGCATATAGAAGATCACTGTACATCATTGTACATCCATATCTATGGGCATTCTGTTTTACAAAAAAATGTCAAGCCGGAAAAAATGCCAACTTGAGTCAAAAGTGGGGAAGCCTCCCTTTTGATGCGTAGGGCATTGTTTGACATGTAGCGTTTGCATGTGTAACCAGGAGTTAGCAAGAAACACCCAATCATCCCAATCTTCGCCAATAAAATTGAACTTGGAAGGGCTCGACATTGTCCAAATCTGATGCTGGAGGCATGGTCGGGTCTCCAAACCAATCGCCAATTGCTACAAACATCATTGACAAATTTATCGGCCGATAAATCTCATCATCATCATCATCATCATCATCATCATCATCATCATCCAGAACCCACCACTGTGCAACTATCAAAAGCAAATCAACCATGGATGAGTTCTGATGAAGCTGAATCGGTAGAAACGGAAGCTGCCAGCTACAACCTAACTTTCATCTCCCAACTGGGTAGTCAAATCAAGACCCAGAACCTCAGAAGCTACAAATGAAGTGGCTGGGAAAAGGCCCAAACAGTAGGCAAAACCTTTGATTTCCCATCAAATCACTTTCTCATCTAATTTCCAGAAAGATGATTTAGGAAAACACCCAAACAACTTACAGAAATTGCCCAAACTTGAACGGAAATGGACGGAAACCTGACCCCTCGAAAAATCGCGAGAGGTTTCTGAGACGTCTCCTGAACCGTTTCCCCTTCAACCCTTTGTTGCCATTCCCCACCATCCCCACCGGTCCCCACCATCCCCACCAGTCCGGCGGGGGCCAGAGGGCCACCGGCGGTGCAGCCTGACAAGTGGCTTCCCAGCCAGGAGGGAGACCGGCCTGAAGTTCCTGAAGCTTGGGATCCATGTGGACACCTGGCAGGGATAGCGACCTGGTAGAAGGGAAAAAAATGGGGAAGTCAAGCTGTTTTTTTGTGCTCCAGTCATTTTTTGGTGACATCTTGGGTAGGGATCAAACATCAAGATCCAGTAGAAGTTGGGAAAGTCGCACCGTTTTCCTGAAATTCTACCATCCAATTGAAACTGGGTTGGTCAATATAAATGTCCCAAGAGTAACTTATATAATTCGTAGAAATCCCTCCCCAAATCATAAGGAACGGATTCAAGGAATTATAGTGATTACACCTTTCATTTTGATATTCTTGAGGTCACAAAAAGTCATGTTGCACATCGGTTGTACGACACATACACGCACACCTAGATAATATACGTATGATATATCACGCCAACAGGCCGTGTATATTATATGTAAAAATGTGTGTGTGTGTGTTACTATCATTATATATTATTGTTATTATTGATCATCATTATCTTGATGATTTATACCCATGTATATATACGTCTCCCTTATCGCCAGACCATGAACAACTTTGATCATGTCTTCATCACTGCAAGTATCCAATTAAACCCTAATCTCGGATTTGCTTCTTCAGGATCCCCAAAACGATGAACAATATGTCCTTCATTCGGTTCCTCAAATGGTGCATTTCCATGCGTTTCCCATTTTAGTGGTCCAAAAATCACCCTAAGCAACCCCCATTTTTCTCGCCCCATCCTCCCGTCGCCTTGCTTCGCCGCAGGCATTGGCACCGCCGGCGCAGGTGCAGGTGCCAGGCGCGGCGTCGCCGATCGTTTGGGGGGGCCATTTTTCCAGGCGTTGGAGGCCTGACGATTGGACCATGGTCAGGGATGGTTCCTAGTGGCTGGCTTGGTTTTTGATGTTTCTTTCTTCGGGGGAAATGTATGTTGGGAAAACCTGAGACACTGGTTTTTGATTGGAAAAAATGGATGAATATCCATGAATTGATGGGGAAGAATTGGAGAACACATAGTTTGTACTAATTTGGGGGCTTCAACTGTTAATTCCCTTCATCCAATTCCAGGAAACCACTGGCTTTATGAAAGAGAAATCTATGAATCAATGGGTGGAATTTGAGGGAAAATCGATTTGCCCCCTGGGCCGATTTTCAAAATCGATGAGGTTCAACCGGTTGGTTTCAGGGAAAATGTGCACATCAATGGCTTGATTGAGGGGGAGAGCCTGGAGAAAACTGTGGGTGAGAATGCCATCAACAATGGATTTTTCCAATTACGTAGACAAGTCCGGGATCATGGTGAAACTAGCATCAAATTGTGGTGCAACCCTTTGAGACGATCATCCAACATAATCCAACTATGGATCAATCAGTGAAGCGACCTGGAAGCAAAACATCCAGACCATTTTTATCCATGTTTGCGGTGCTTTTTCTGAAGGGATGAAACATGATGAAAACATGTGAAAACTACTTCACAAGACTTTCCTCCAGGTCAGGCTATCCAAAAACCATGCGTCCTCTCACCTGGAGAATACTTAGAATACTTGGTCCTCAGAGTAGTTGACATCCAGCGGGGAAACACACGAGTTTTCCCTTGGGAGACCATCAAAAGCTTGCACAAGACATAGGTCAACTGCACCAACACCTCAGAAAACTTCATGGCTGGAACCAAGTGGTCACATTCCACTCCTCCAACACCTAGGCTCCAAGTGACCCAACTGGGACTTCAGGGACCCGCCTCCCGGACGGACATGCCCTCGAAATAAACACTGAGGAATGGCCCAATTGGCACCTGCCGGCGGTGGAAGATGGCCGGGTATGGCGGCCACCTATGGGGTACCAATGGACTGAAGCGGTTCATTTTTGGGGGATCTGACTTATCTAAACATCGAATTTTGGAGCCAAGAATTTTGGGCCATAGCCATTTGACAACAAGCTACCTTGCTCAAAGTTAGAATTCGGATCACGAAGCACCTTGGATTTACTTTAACAATCCATTGTCTTATTTGATCGATGAAATTGCCCAAGATTAACATTCATGTAGTGTGCCGCTCCCCCGCCCCCCACCCCCCCAAAAAAACACGAAAGCATACGAAAGCAACACTCATTACGGGCGTTCGTCAAATCTGCCACCGAAGTCACTCCCTGAATGCTAGCTATTGCTAGCTAGTTGCGTGTGAAAAGGCTGTAAGGCTTGCAAACCACCTAGCCTCTTCTGAATATTGCCACCAGTGAATACCAAGGCCGTCATGGTTCACCTTTTCCAGTGGCTATTGAAACCTCGTGGACCCCACCTTGGCCGGGCTCATGGTGTCATCATCCGGATCTAGGAAGAAACCGCTGATGACCTCGAGAAGCGCCCGTTTTTTTGACCACCATAAATGGGAACTGACGACAAACATGATCTCGGAAAAGGGACAGAACGAATGGCAACATGCTGTTTTGGGGCAAATAGATCCAAATGGTCCGCCGCGGGAGCCCGATTTGCTCATTGGACATGCCGAGGGGTACAATGAGACAAATGAATTCTTGGATTCAATCCTAACTAGTGCTTTTCAACCACGTGCTCTGCTATGTTTTCACTCAAGACTTTGAGTTCAGGGAACATACAGTCAAAGGATGGCATCCGGACCCTATGGATGGCCCTCCCTAGTGGCCCGGGGGTCACAAGGCACACACTTCTTGCCTACTGTATCTAGAAATGGGCTTGCAATGAGGCACCCTATTCCATCCACTGGTTTACTACCATGTTGACATTATTATTCCATTCAACGGCCAATTTATTGTGTCAGTCCCAATTTTCATACACTCAAAAATCATATGTTTGGTGATATATCCCAATATATCTCCTTTGTCTACATTGAATCCCGTGAAATCCTGCCAACTGGAATTATTTTCTTAATTCACGTAGTAATGCTATTGCTGTACTTGGGCCAGGTAATTGTCCACATGTATTGTTTATATCCACATGTTATGTTTGCAAATATATCATGGAGATACTTTTGGGTTTGATGGACATAATGCAATCTAATGCATACTTGTACCGCTTAATATCGTTTAATTCAGGTAATATGGATTCTAATAGAACACCGCGTTTGAAAATCTTGCTGTTTTTTGGCATCTATTCTATTCGCTTGACCATGGTGTAGCTGCAATATCAATTTTTTGGATAGTATTGAGCCCAATCCTGTGGTCTCACCACAAGCAGCCTGCGATTTTGGTCCAGGCGCCAACTGGTCACTCACCACTTTCACCACCGCGTGGACGCGTGGATGGATGGGATCCCCGTCCTCCCATCATGGGAAATATGGGACAGCGGGAAAATCGGGTGGGGGTTCGGGGGTTCTGAAAAAATGGAGGATCCCCAAGTCACCATAGGTGTCAATATGTTTCAACGGTCTAATAACTTGGATGATGTCCATTTTAGGAAACCTCCATATGGAAAGATATGGGAAATATAAAGCAAATGTGGAAAACTCCCAACTTTGGGACCAATCACCGAACTCGCGATTTTCCAGTTGAAGAGGCCCTCACAGTTCCACCGAGGAGAACACGCAGGGATACTGTCACCCGGACTGTGTGACTGAACAACTGAACAGTTGCAACTCATCCAGTGTTGGCGGTTTCATCAGCAATGCTTGTGGGGCTTCAAGCCAAACCATCAGGCATCCGCTCTGAGATCTCGTGCCTTGTCGGTGGTTGGGAGGTTGTGCCCCTCATGCTCGTCTCCCAGGTAGTAGTGTCCAGCTGGACCTTTCCGGGAGATCCACCTCAGATATCAATGGATTCTTCCGGAAAAAATGGAGTAGTCATTTAAATACTAGGGGGGCGGTCCAATAGCCTATAAATGTTCCCTAAACAAAATCTGGGATTCTGGACCCGTCAAGATTTCGGAACGAAAAAGATGATGAGAATCCGATGGCCAAGAGGGCAAGGGATCGTGAATCCGTTGCTTTGTTATACCTTCAAATAAATAAAAGTTTTGGAGTTCGGGTGCTGTGTGTCTCAAGTTTTGGTGAACTTGATCATCAATTCTAAATACCCCCAATGGGGGTACTGCAATCATGTCAAATTTCATCATGTTCAATACCCTCCAGTAATCAAACATGGCTATTGCAAACCTCCCATTCATAGATGACTTTCCCCTTAAAACCTCTATTTCTAGAGGATTTTCCGTTCCCACGATTGATTGCCAGAGGGTACCTCCAATGGTTACCCGGTGGTTGGTTCAATCTCACCCTCTTCACGTTGCGACACGCATCACCACGCCCAGTTCTACCGTGGTGCAGCCCTTCGTAGCGGCTTCCCCGCAGTTCCCGGGCCATCAAGGAGCAAATCAAAGGGCCTCCCAGGGGGTGAAGCCCAGCACACTGGGGATGCCATGCAGGGTAGCAGTGCCATCCACGAATTGAAATTGTATCTGCAATCCATGTGTATGTGTAAATATATATATATATATACATACATATACATACATAACATAACATAACATTACATTGCATTACATTACATTACATACCATTACATTACATACCATTACATTACATACCATTACATTACATACCATTACATTACATACCATTACATTACATACCATTACATTACATACCATTACATTACATACCATTACATTACATACCATTACATTCCATACCATTACATTACATACCATTACATTACATACCATTACATTACATACCATTACATTACATACCATTACATTACATTACATTACATTACATTACATTACATTACATTACATTACATTACATTACATTACATACATACATACATATATATATATATATATATTGGGCATTCACAGGGGCTTCTTTTTCTCCATGGTTGTCTCGGAGACCGAGTCTGCCAGAGAAGGAGGCGAGAAGGGGTGGGGATACCGGATATTATCTATACAGCCGCTACTATATATATATATATGATTATATATGTTATATCTATGTGTGTGTATTCTATGTCGTTCTATGTGAGCATATGTGTATATGTGTACAGTATGTGTATACATACGTTTATATATATATACATATACGTGTGTGCGTGGTCTAGATCGTATACGTATTAACGATATTCATACTTGCCTTTATATCTAGACATATGCACGCACATACCGAAAAACAAATGCAACAACCGAGAAAAACCTGCAATCATCAGGAAATTGAGTCAACAAAGATCACCAAAGCTGCAACCAGTCCCTTCTACCAAAAAAAATGGGATGATCATGGAAGGTAGTAGACGGTCAGGAGTTGGTTTGTGAATCCCCTAGAAAAGGTGTGTCCCGTGTTTTCCCGACTTGTAGCAATCCCCCAACCAAAAATAGAGGCATGAAATCCAATTCGAGAATTGTGGTAGATCGCCTATATCTGGATAATTCCCCCAACTAACCATATCTAACCATCATTCCGAATCATTCCCTATAAATGGAGGTTTCCTAGAACCTGTGCCATCTTTTTGGGGCAGGGCTCTAAAAAGGGACCAACCAGCTATGGCGGCCCGGCTGGCATCGCGCCATGTAGAGCGCCTTCCTCCGTTGGCCGCCCTCGACCCAAGACATCCTCCACGTGGCTTCCAGAGACCCCGCTGCAGAGTTGCGAGGCCCGCTCCAGGAGTTGTAGCATCTGGGGATGGAAAGTGGCGAAGGTTGAGAAGTGGAAGGAGATACCAGTTTTTTTTAAAAAAAAGTGCACATATGCATGTAATATGTACGTTATATATGTATGTGTATATATATATGTGTGTGTGTGTGTGTAGATACACATGCTATAAACATATACATGTGTGTGTGTCTCACATGTAAAATATGTGCATAGTTGGGATGAATGCATGTGTATCTAGATGGATGGATGAATAGGTAGGTACTTAGGACAAATAGATCATCCACCGTGATCCTTGTTTTGGTTGAGGCAGTTGGTTTATCACCATGGCACAGTCATTCGTTTACAAAATGGGATAATTCCATACAATTCCCAATGGGTTGTTTCAAGCCCAATCCCACAACATGAAATTGAAAAATGGGATTACATCATTTAAGTTGAAGTATGCCACCGAATACTTAATTCCAATGATTGAATGGCCGCCCAATGAATAGAAGCAAACCTAGTGAGGTTCAATTGTGGGGTGCGTTTTTTATTCGAGGGAGAGGAGTGTTTCAGTTGGTTTAATTTACCAATCAAGGGGGTTGATCAATTTATAGCCTGATTTGTGCAGCAGTGGCAAAGGATTTGTCAACCAAAATGGCTTGGCCAAGATGGCTGTCGAGCTGTTCAGTCCCCACGATCCAGTAGTCATTGAGTTCCTCATGCATCTGAGTTGGTCTACAATGCCATCAAATATCGGTCGAGATTACCTCGCCCCATGATGATTGGCCTGATGACATATCATAAATATGGCAAAAGCATATGCCGATTAGACAGGTCATTTATATGTGGGATGCCCCCACTAGCCCACTAGCTGTATGACAATCTCTGCAGTTGGTTTCTGAGTGAATCTGTTATACCACTCGTAGCATCTGGTGTGACAAGTGTCGGCCACAAGATCTGAAGCTCAGCTGAAGTGGCACTGGATAATATGACAAGGTGAATGATAAAAAAAGAGGGTCATCTCGCACCTTCCGAAAGGATCAGTTGTGGTTTGGAGAAGGCAATTCCATTGCATGAATCTTGAACTGGCAACCTTTAAAATGACCACGTGCCCCAAGGGGCTCCTAGACCCATGGTGTTCAACAGCTGGGCTTCCAGACCAGCTGTTTACACAGCTTCGCTCGGGCAGCAGGACCATGTTGATTGCTCCCTCTCCTTAGGTGCGCAGCATTTTGGTCAGTGCAGCTGCCATAATATGATTTGGTCTGAAGGGTCCAGAGTTGATTCTCATGTTTCCCATATAGCCATTGGGATATCCTCCCCATTTTTGGACAAACCCATCAAATATCTAGCGACTGCACCCTTTTGTCAGGCGCATGCCCTTCAATCAGAGAGCTTCTGCGGCCGCAACCTGGATTTAAATTGGGCCAAGTGTAGGGGCCTTGGAGTTCCCCAACTACCTTTGGAATACCATCTGTCAGTCAAGGACTCAAATATGGCAATAATGAAAGACCACCCACTATCCATAGATAGTAGACAAATAATAAATATATATAAAGAAACATCTCCTTCCGGTAGCCTAGGCCTCCAGCATCCTCCAGCCATTTCTTGTGCCCAGGGCCATCCGAAAACCAAGCCGCAGCCCTCGTGAGAACCATTCCCGTGCAGCATCTTTGGCGGCGTGCAGAGTTGTGGTGGCCTGGAACCCAAAAATCTGGGCGGATGGGGCTCCATGGACTTTTTCGCGACCCAATAGGCATCAATAGACCGGGAACTTTGGGGGTGAAGCCGTGGTGAAGCAACCAGCATGGTTGGGAAACCAGATTTTCGTTCATGGGTCTTGAGTGAACCCAAAAAAACTGGTGGTAACACCCCAATGGCTGGTTGGTGCTTGAACTACCTGAGAAAAATGGCGACCCAGCGTTATCCCAGATCATCTGGCGGGAATCTAAGTCGACAGCACCAACCGAAGATTGCATGGTGGATTAGCCGGAGGGACCATGAACTGCATGGGCGCTGAATGGTAAGTAAGACATGAAACCTTCAGCCTGGCATAGCCTAACCATGTCTTTCAGGCTGACCATGTCTTAATTACCCCTGGAGAAAATTCGTTCAGGACAGTAAACAGGTTGGAGATGGTTTGAGTCTCAGCAGCCAGCATTGCCTTCTTTGGATCGCCATCCCATCCAAGAATGGGCACCATAGTGCGCCAAGTCTAAACAGGCCCGATGGGACTTTCATAGGTCCATCATTGGAACCATCATCCGAAGTGGGATTTCGCAACACCACTTTCTGCACATTGGGTGTTTTTTTTTCAACAGTGGCGGCCCCCCAAAAAGGTGGAGTTCCCTGGGTTCCCTAAATCCATTGTTGGGCGAGTTTTGGGGTGCCCCTGCTCTGGCTTGAACCCACCCGAACGCACAATCCAATTTTTCGCTGCTACTGGACACGCCAATCTCCTGCCATGTCAGATACGAAGCAGCAAATGCTCCCCTTGTTTCGTGGAGAACACTTCCGACAGCTCTCCAGGTTTCAATGCGAAGGCCGCGTTTTCAAAGGTCTTGTTCATCCTTGGTTTTGCCGCGCATGCCCCCACCAATGACATCAGCGGCTAACATCCAGTTGAATAGAGAAGAATCATAGGAATCCTCATGATGTCAATGAGTGTTAACCTAGAAGAAAGAAGACCTGATCCTCTCCAAAGCTTGTGGCCATACGCCCAACTCGCTTTGCGGAAGGACCAGGTCAATTGCGGAAGTGCTTTTCCAAACTTCCAGGAAATCAACAAGAGCAACAAGGTTGAAAAGGGCCCACATGTCAATGGATCGATGTATACAAAGCAAAATGCCTGGAGATTCAAAATCCTTGGAAAAAATCCATGAGTTCTCGGTGTTTACCTGCTTTTGTCTGAAAACGATGGATTTTGACGTCAAACACCTGAAGCTCCTACAACTCCTTGTTAATTGGATGTCCATGGTGTTTTTCAAGGTCTGAGGGTTGAGGTGAGCAAAGTGAAAGCTGCTCACGAAAATTAAAACGCTGGAAATTACCCGGGGGAAAAGCGTTTCCGTAAAACAGTCCCGCAAATATCCTCAAAAAACGCAATTCCCAAAATGACGGAGAGCCAACATTTTCAGATTCTCGGGGTTTGGGGGTGGCCCCACTTGGCAGTGTCACGCTATGAAATGACATGAAACACCTGAAACTCCTGAAATCACTGGAAAGCGGAAACTCCTGAAATTTTCCAGAAAAATGAATCTCATTGATAATTTACGGCATTCGATGCTTCGCCATGAAATTATATCATTGGAGTGCATAGAGGGTTCCAGCAAAATTTGCCTTCAGCCCTTCAGTCAATTCAGGAAATATGTGTCCCCAATCCCACTGACCTTTCCAGCTAGGTACATCCCCCGCTCGAAGGGATCCAGAAGGCCACCTTTCTTGGCGGACTTGCAGTCGGAGTTTTCACGCGCCAGCGCCTACAAAAGATCTGGGATGGGATCAAACTCGAAGACCCAAGTTTCATTGCATAAGATTTCCGCAGCTCCTGAAACCATGGAATAGATTGAAATAGGTGGTGCTCAAGTCTGACCCGGAAAGCGACCTATGTTCCACAAAATTCTTCAACCAGCACCAGCCCTGGGCGTCCTCAAATTTGGCTCTCCGCTGGCTGCCATCCAGAGCGCCAAGGGCTTGCCTTGTGGACTGGTGGAGTGGAGCATGGCTGGGTTTTGACACATGGAACCCCAAAAAATGAAAAGGAAACCCAATGTCACACACACCCAAGGGCTTCAGATTCCGTTCACATTGTCCAGCTTCCATCTTAGGTCCCTCCACCTAAATTTCAGTGAAAAATGCTTGATACGAATGCTGTCATGGCCCAGCTTATTATCTAGAAAAAGCCTTTGCATGGAAACCTTACACCTCCCAACCCGATAGCATCCAACTGCCAAAATTGAGGCTCTTCTAATTCCAGCCATCCCCTGGCCCCACCCCACAGCCTGAAGTTCTGGAGTACCGTCTGCGCATCTTCTTTGCTGCAGCTGATGTTGGCCTCGCGCCAGCTACTGGCCTCAGTGCTGGAGGGTGCCTATTTTTCTTATCGCTGTCACGAGTTCCAGGTCCAAATATCTTTACATCCAAATTACATACCAATTAGTACACCTAGAACTGCCTTGAACCGAAGATAAGGGGCTGCAGCCCCGGGGATCCAAAGCAGTTGGCCCACATGTTTTTGACTAGCATGGGAATTGTGATGATGCTGTTGCTGTGTCTCAAAGATCTTGTGATACCCCAAGGAGAAGTCCAAATCCAAACAGTCCAAACACCTCCTTGATCTTTCTGCCCCTCCAAATTCCATCAAATTCCACCCTCAGCCTGCCCAACAAACCTCGCCTTCTTGCACTCCCTGTGCTTCCGCAACAGCTGCAGCACCATCACCACCTCTCCAGCAACGGCAGCACTGTCACTGCGCTTCAGGCGCTTCACTTGACGTCCTGGAGCTGGGGGAGTCTCAGGCCCAGACTTGGCCCAACTATCATCGTACCATCAATTGTGCATCATCAAACATGATCAATTCTGATGAATCATCATCATTTGTAATCAATATCAATCAACTATAGCATAACATTATATGCCCAAAAGAAACCTGAAAACATCAGAATTTCAGCCCAGCCCAACCGCTTCGTTTCCCATGTTCGGCGTCCCACCTGGTTGTGGAACTTCGCCACAGTCCAGGATAGTAATCCGTTTGGAGACCTCCCCCGACTCGCTGCCGCAGGCCTGCCAGCTGGTCGCTTTTTCAAAGAACTCGGACATGGATTTGCTGACCAAAAAGGCTGGTTGAAAACCAAAAAACTAAAAACATATTCCAAGAACAATAGATCCCCAGATGCTGGAGTAAGTAACCGGAGGTTAATTTTTGAAAAAGCATTGACAAAGAAAAACCTATTCAGCACTGCCTCGATGAGTTTCAACACATCGGTGGAGACCGCTTTGCCAAAGGCCACGTTCTTCCCGTCCTTGTGGACCGAGCGTCAAGGCTCGGGTAGGGTGCTGAAGTGAAGGACAGGTTTGGGTCACTGCAGTGCCTCTTTGAGCTTCACTGGCAACGGACAGTTCCTGAAAAAAGACTTGATAGATGATTAACTATCCCGTTTACACGTGCGCACACACACAAATGTATATAATTACAGATTCACACAGATATATATATATATATATACATGTGTGTGTGTGTTATACGTTGAATAAATCTATCAATATGCGTGTGCATATGTGCATAGGTACACATGTATGACTACATATGCATGCATGTGTATAATATATATTATAATTATATTATACAATTTGATTGCCAGCTTTTATTGCTGGCAGAACCTCTTGGCCTTCCCACTTCGATACTGCAACCACTCCGAGGGTCAAGTTTGGGACTCGCAGCGAAGCAAATGAGGAATTGTGACCCGTTGCTATCCTAAGTGGCAACAGTTCTCTTGGCTGACCAAACAAACATGACTTGGACCAGGGTCATGGCTCCAAGTCATCCACGCATACTGGAGAAACATCATGTGTTATAGCCGCATTATAGTCATCTGTAGTCATTTATGGTCATCTATTCTTGCTCATACCGGCCAAATAAGAATAAATGCAATTCTGTACCCTGGACAAACAACTTTCTCCCTGCGTTTTTGGGAAGGACTTTCTGTTGCCCGGCCTTTGCCCACACAAAACAGAGAACTTGAAGGAGACTGTCCAGTGGATCGAACCAAGTCTCAGGTCCCGAGTTGGCCATGGACAAGATCCCCTCACTGTCGTGCCTCACCTGGACCAAGCAGTTTCACGGCGTTTGTTGGGTGTTTTGGGGTGTATAACTCAAAGATCCGGATTGTTTGACTTGCACAACACCAGAAAATTAGAAACTGCCTGGTGCAACGGTGCAACCACTACTTTTGAGTTCTGCAAGTCTTCCAAATGAGGCAGCTTTGTGGAATCGTGAGTCAATCCCACGGTGCCCCAGCCCCGTTTTCTGGCAGGTCATCTCCTCTACCAAAAAATGAGCGGCTTCTGGCACGTGCATCTGGAATAGGCAACAAATAGTCCCACTCTTGATATCAACCCATTGGGTTTGGAAGTCGATTTTCCGGATTCCCGACACAAACTATAAACGTCATTCATGTCAATCATGGCTTTGAACAAAATGTTCCTTCCACAATGGTTTCATGGTGCATCTTCATTGCTTTCTTCCAGACAGGACACCTCAAAATTCTCGTCCTTGAAGGAGTATCCATAGATGGACTCCCCCCCTGTGCCATCTCCCTGGGTGATGTCCTGGGCCAAAGGCGGCCATGAGCTAAAGTTCGAGCACCAATTTAGTCATTTGTAGCACCTAGACCATCAGAAACCATCAATTTTTGATCTTTTGGGGGGGTCCAAATTTGTCTTTTTGAAAATGGACACAGAATTTTAGCCTCTCATAGCAATGTAGTAACCCCCCAAATACGCTGCTAAAAAGTGTGTTCAGGATGGTATAGATGATCCTTTCGCCATAGTTTCCAGGCGTCCAACTGTTTGCTAAAAACCATCCATTTGGGGGGGGCAATGATTTTCATGAATTTTGATCCATACTCATCTTGTTGCTCAACATCCCTCAGGCTTTCTCAAGACTAAGCTGCCCAAACGCCTTTCTACCTCTCAAAACGTGATGCTTTCTGGGCCCACAAGAGCTCCTTGAGTTGTTTCAAGGTAAGCTTCAACCCAAACCCATCGCATCCAAGCATCACCACCGATAGCCACAAAGCCAGGGATGACACAATGGAACACAGCACCCAGATATGTGAGACGCTTCCCACTTTGGCCCCGGCCTGTCGTAAGACAGAAAAAACTGCCAGAAAGAAAGGAGGGAACCATTTTCATGATGAAACATTGCCGGCTCTACTTTCATGATCAATTGTCTCATGCTCTTGTGATAAATCACCCGCGTGTTTCTCAGGAGGTTGTCAAATTATATCACAATTACATCATTTTCCCGTTCTTTTTTCCAGCCCCAATACGATGATGGCAGGTCCTGTCCCAAAAAAATAACCCCATTGCCATAGCCTTTCTCGCCAGTACAGAGGCAACGGAAGTTCTCACAAGTTTCAGGCGCCACGTCACCTAGCAGACCGCGGTGCAGGAAGGCAGAAGGCAAGGCACTGCAGCACCAGGTGCATGAACTTCTTGGTAAATCACAATCGTTCCTAAACTGGGCGGGAAGAAAAAATCTGAGATTATTCCCTTCACCATCCATTTTTGATGATCGTTTCGGGTGAGGTCGATTCAATTTGCCCTCCCTGAATCTCTGAAAGTGCGGGAATCAAGATAGACCCCTTTAGACATGTGCGCAAATAGACATGGCTAGGGTTGATCTGGCATCGCCAGTCTGTGCCAGGCCGGTCTTGAGATGCGGATCATTCACCAATAAATCTGGAATGGCCCAGGGTTTCACATCCAAATGTTGGTGCTTTCTGAAAATACGGCATCCCCAAATCCGCTGGTTCATCATGTTCCTTCTCAAAACTGCCATTTTGGGATGGGAAAAGGGTGATTTCAGATACACCCCACTGTCACAGTGTTGGCTACATAATGTTACATATCTCTTTATGATATTCATTCCCCTGTTACATTCCATGGAATCCCCATTATATCCTCATTACATCCCAGTATATCTCAGGGTAAGCCATTCTCCAAAGCTACCACTTCAGCCCAGCCACAGAAGAGTTCAAACTCGATGCGCCCTGCGGATTGCCCATCGAAGGAAATCTCCATAAAAACCTGCCACAGCACACTCGGGGATTCGCACAGGAGGGGGGTCACAGATTGCTGTGCCATATCTATCTATGTTATCTTATCATATCTTATCCAGATTTAGACCTACATTGAATCTCTATATGCTTCGTCGCATGCTTCGTCGCCTTTGTTCATCTTGGGATGCTCCAGTCGCCACGTCTGCGAAGAGCTGCTCACTACGCTCCGGCCTTGGGATTGACCTCGGCCAGCTCCTTCTTCAGCGCACCGGACGCCTCAGCTGTAGACAGGAAAGTCTGAAAAACTCCTCTCTGCGGGGGGGAGGAGTTTCTTAAATGTGGAAACATCATGAAAATAAGGATATAAGGGGGAATATCAACTATCAATAACTATCATAATAATGGAATCATGAAACGAAATTCAGTCGTATATCTCATTTCTGAAGTGGAGAATCATTGAATTGGAATGCGGAATCATAAAATTATGGGAAATCATTCGAACCTTAGATGGAAAACGGTGGTATAATGGGAATATAAATAATGGGGAAATAATGGGATATATGAGCAACTTCATATGGTTTGGCTACGTCCAAAAATGTGGTATATTTACCCCAACCACCTTTTCAGTTTAGTAGGAAACGCTGATTAATCATGAATCATTAATCAATCGATGGAATAGGGCACCCAAATAACTTTTAAATCATATGTATATATATATATGGATATATATAGCTCCTATAAGAAAACAAGAACGGGCTATTTCTCTGTTTTTGTTAGGGTAACCCATCTGGACCCTTCGTTTCCGATATGTCCCGTCTTCTATGCCTCCAGGGTCTGGGGAGACGCAGGTGCCACTTGAAGCTCCTCCTCGGATCATCAAATCATTCAAACATGGAAGAAATTCACAGCCAGAAGTCCCAAAACGAACATGAAAACATGGAAAGATATGAAAATCTGACATTAAAATTAAATTACATCGAAATTCCCCAATCTACTCATTTTTGTTGTTTCGCAATGCTCCCCAGCGCAGCTTCACGGCCGGTCCTCCAGGGACCGAAGCTGATCCAAAAAGCTGGTCCTACAGTCGATCTCAGGACGCTTCTCCTCAGCGCAGCGAAGCAGTCGCGGACAGAAACAGCACCAGGGATGATGTGTGTGTGTGTGTCTGTGATAAATATATATATATATGTGTGTGTGTGTGTGTGGGTTTGTGATAAATATATATATATGTGTGTGTGTTTGTATATATATATATATATGTGTGTGTGTGTATATATATATATATGTGTGTGTGTGTGTGGATGTATGTGTGTGTGTGATATAAATTTGGATGGGGATTGGAATTTAGAGGGGTGGGTTGGGCCCCCACTTTTGTAGCTACAAACCATAGGTTTTGATGCCCAGAGTCTACAAAATGATTCGTGAGATTGGTTGAATGCTAGGTTTCTAGGGGTCCCAGCTATACTATAGAAAGAAACAAATGGCCAAAAACTACATGTAGGAACCCGCACCAATCATTTTGTAGAGAGGATCTGGTGAAATACAAAAGGAAGGATCTGGTGAAATTTCAAGACCTAGAAAAAGGCATTCACAACTTGTAATGGCATCAACAAAACTGCCCCGATCCCAAGATCATGCTTGCGCATGTCTCTTCATGGTCTGCTTCAGAACAACACCAACCAAACTAGAACAGTGAGCAAAACAAACATCAACCACACATCACGAGATAAAACCAAAGTACTACAAAACTCGGGGGCCCAACAATCCTACAAAACCCATAGTCCAAAGTAAAAATCATCCAAAATGGAATCACTACTAAACACATGTCATGCGTACCCCTAATTCTGTTCCACTACAAAACAGGTTCGTTTCTACGAATGTAGGGATCCCAGGATGATTTTTTTCTACAAAAAGCATAGGTTTTGAGCATTTGTAGCCAGCCTAAGCCACCTCAATTTGTAGTGGAAATTCGAATCCCTATAAATTTGGATAAATGTGGTATAATTTTGGTATAAAGATTGTAAAATATGTGTTTAATAATACAGTAGTAGGTTTGTTTTAAGAAACAAACCTGGTTTCATACATATATAATTGTGTGTATGTGTGTGTGGTTAAAAATGAATCCGCATAACTTGCCAACTAGTGTTCTACTCAGAGATGAGGAAAATCCAGACTATGGCCTTGAGTCACTGAACGACGAATAGCGTCATAAACGCACGGTCAAGTAGCCTTGATGGACAGAAGGGCCTCAGTCCATGGCTGTTTCGGATTGACGTTTGCAAATGTAGAAACCCCCGAAGAATCAAACTGAGGGCTGATGGGCATTCATTGTTCCACCTCTCAACCACCATGGTGAGCTTCCACAAAGTTGTCAGAGTTCTCCCAAGTACAGTACGTAGGATGCACAGTTGGTATATCCTGAGTTCGCAGAAATTCCTGGGTGTCCGCGTCCGGCATTCAACCCATGCTTGCTACTCTGAGATACCCCCACAAAGAAATGCAGATTCCTGCGTCAAACTGGCTAACAATTGATAGTCAAGAATCATACCAATTCCAACATGTTCACCTGCCATTTACTTGCTATTACCCAAAAATCCAAATGTTGACTGGCCAAAGATAGTAAAACCAATGTTATTTGCTGGTTGGACCCCATTATTCCTGGTACAATCCCATGTTTTTGCCCGTGGAATCACCTCCAAAACCCCACTGATTTCGCCTTACCGAGGGAGATCTTCTCCTTTTGCATCAGAAATGCCACCACCACGGCCACACTGCGCGAGCGGCCCTGGGTGCAGTGCACCAGCACCTGCCAGCTGGCTCGAGCCAGAGAGAGAGAGAGATTAGTCATTGATTTGGCAAGTTCATCAATATCATATGATATGATAGGGATTCTCATGTCTGTTCAATAAGTCTATATTTCTGGATGGATTATGATTGTTCACATGAATTGAGGCAAGTTTGGGAGACTTGCCCCTCCTAACCTTCCTACCAGTGACGTCGCAGTGAGGTTGTTATAATTCATCCGGATATTATATACGGCATATGTGCACAAAACCCAATTGTTGTTGGTGTTTATTTGTTCATTTTATGTGCATGTGACTGTGCATGTGTATGCTCTGGTTGTTTCCATCCCCACCTCCTAAAATCTTGCCAATCACCCTATGTTCTTGCTTGAAATCAACACGTTTCATCATCCCCCGCTGCAGCCCTCCAAAATCCTGTTGAAAGTCCACTTGATCCTTAAAAATCTCATCAAATGTAACTACTCAAACATCTGGAATTGGACTATGACTACATTTTGTTGAGCAGCTTTCGTGGATCAAGAATCAGCTGACACCAACTCGACCCAGCCCAGCTCATCCACGCCTTCCCCTGGGCCAAACCCTCTGAGATGAAGAGCCTAGTCTCGTCGAAGTGCTGAGCCAGGTCCTGAGGAAAGAAGAATGGCTTTACCCTCCAGCAAGTGAACATAGCTACAGAAAATCACCGTCTGCATTTAGTAAATCATCTAAAAATTGGCCATGTTCAAAAGATATATCAAATTACATCAAATTGTTACCAAAGGGTCATAGTGATTTGACTACAAAAACTGGTTTAATAACAAGTAAATCATGGTCAATGAATCATGTGGATATTGATTTAGTTCATGGAAATCACCTCTACTCACGCGTCATCACGCGTGCACATACAATCTGTCTTTCATACAAGCGTGCGTGCGCGCGCGTGCACTCTAGCTGCTAGCTATGTGAATCTACATGTACATAGAAATCTGATGGGATATCTTTGTATATATTGTGATTCCTTCATCTGTCTATTGATTTATTTGTTTGTTCATGCGAAAACGTTGATGGGAAAACTAAAACGTCGCAAATGTCCCAGTTGTCCATGGAAGAAAAAGTTGTTTCTCAATGGGATACCTAGTTGTGATGGGAGATTCCCGGTGATTGATTTGTAGATCCCTGTTTGCGATGGAAAGAAAATCGCAATCGGGACTTTCTGTTTTCTGATGGAAATCATCTGTAAGTTTTGGTGGGCGGGACGAAGATGTGGCACTATCATTTGTGCAAACCAACATGCCCATGAAAAAAACCCTGGGCAACCCTGGTGCTCTCGTCTGAGCTTCGTCTCCACATCTCACCAGGTGACGGCCTTGGATATCAAGGCCATTTCAAAGGTATGCCGCATACCATGGTATACCTAGTTCAACATGTTCGTCCCAGCGGAACCCCGTGGCAGCAGTTGTTCAGCTCCTGGTCGTTGGCATCTTCCACGGGCAGAAAGAGTCTGACAAATGGATCTTTCTTACCTACCGCCAGGTCAAAAGTCCCAGGGTTCGAGGTGTCACTGCTGGGAAACAGAAGGCGTAGTGTCTGCTTCCCAGGTGAAGGGAACGCGAGCAAAAAAAATCCAAGGTACAAGCTGGAAAGCATGGTAAAGCAAAAATAGGTGCATGCACACTTCGCTGGCTGAAAAAGTTGTAGGACCTTAGGACGGGAAGAAAATATCTCACCATCTTGGAGCAAATGATTCTGATCAAATTACTTCAAATCGATTTCCAATGCCATGTCAGTTTCCCCAAGATTCAAGATTTCACTGAACCACATTGGACCATCCAAGAGCCCGCCTCACCCCATGACCCCTCACCCTGGGGCCTCCATGTTGGAGGTACAAACGTCCCGCAGAAGACCGGCCATCCATCTTCCTTTTCTTCATCTGTTTCTCATCCAACGCGGCATTGCCCAGCCGGGCCGGGAATTCGGAGCCAACGGACCTGGTGGTGGCTTGGATCTCCCAAAAAATCATCCCCTGAATTGCTGGAATCAACCATCATCGAGCCCAGTTCTTACTTCAGCCATCATCCCAAAACATCCAAATTTCTCAACAGGCCGAGCTTAAACGGCTTGGTGGACTCTTCACCCGTTCCAACTGCATCCAGCTGCAGGATGTGCGAAATGCCAAGGACAGTCAGCGATTTCATGACCGTGGCTGGATCGCGTGCAGAAAGGTACAGCTTCGGCCGCACTTCCGTCACACCCTCCACGGTGGCCATGGCGCTGCGCGCGTGTGAGTGTGCCTGCGCTATTTTGTCATCGGAAGCATCAGGTCAGGAATGGATCCATTAGTGGGAGTTCAAGCCGGGGGTTCATTGGCTTTCACACGAGGTCCAAATACCTGTCGTACACCTTCATTGGATCTGGCTGACGTGCCATGTGGCCCAGTCTTTACGCCAGCTTGTCCTGCGGTTGGCCTGTAGCCTCTCCGGTCCCTGCCCTGTAGATTCAATTTAGAGGTCGTAGGGAGTTGGCCCATGGTTGGTACAGCTTGTCTGGCCTTGGAGGTAAGCTTCGTAAGCATTCTGTTCGCATTGTTCTATTGCGCGCCCTTGGTTCTCTCTGCCGCTCTTGTGGTTCAAAAAAATGGTTCAGTCTGTTTTGCTGGTACGGTTGAACTCAGCCTGTTTCTTTCTTTCCTGGGGGAAACTTTTGGAGATCAAGAATCTACTCCGCAAGTCTGCGATGAATGAAGCTGCTGAAATTATTTGAGCCGATGCAGCACGCAAGTCAGCTTGTCATGAACCCCCTCAGCAATGTGCCCAAGGGTTGTGCCGTGGTTTTGGGTGCCCCTGTAAGACCTCCAAAGTGCCAGAGTCTGCAGGTGCTGATTCACCAATCGTCTTTGGGATGTCACCAACCCCCAATGCCATGCGCTGCGTTTCACACCGTTGGCTCCCAGGATCCTAAGACACCCTGAAGGATTTGGAGGATGCCACCGCTCCCATCACACCTTGCTTGAAGCTCCACATCGGTCCTTAGGTCATGGTCCAGGATGGGATTGAGAATGATCAGCATCTGCTCAGCATTGACCAGGAAAATGTGTCAATGTAACCATTTCCATGGGATCTCAGAGTTCTCAACATGTTCCACGCCTTGACCAAAACCCAAGATAGGGCTTCTACAAAAACCCTCCAAACCTCCACTTCAAGATGACATGCTTCTGAAAAGGCGTGGCCATTGGGCCCTTTTGTCAATTAGATCCTAACCAAACGGCCTGGGCCGAATTCCCGGAGATTTCAAGTTTTCAATGTCCAACGATCAGAAACAACATCACTAGCAAGATCCGTTATTGCACCTCAGAGCCTCATCAAATGGAGATGTGATCCAAAGCAAAATCTCAAAACCCCAACCTCCAACCAACCCCCAAATCCCAAGGGCATTCCCCCTTGGGATCCCAAGGTCTTTCATCCAATTTCGCCCAGGAGTCGGCCACCTGAAGGAGTTCCGGATGTTTTTCCCTCAGCAGTTGCTCCACCTTTCGATCGCCCTTCAGTTGGGCCAAGAGGATCACCAGCCTCCTCCAAGCATCTCCTGAGGTCTTGGCCACTTCCAACACATGCATTTGGGAGCGCATATAACACACACACACATATATATATATATAGATAGATAAGATAAGATAAGATAAGATAAGATAAGATTAGATTAGATTAGATTAGATTAGATTAGATTAGATTAGATTAGATTAGATAGATAGATAGATAGATGTGTTATATATATACATATAAATATACATGTGTGTGCGTGTGAATTATACTATGCGTATATAATTGTATATATATATATGTGTGTATATATATATATATATGCACCTCTTATATACTGTGACATCATGTATAGCTTGCAACAATCTAAAGATTCTAAGCTCTAAATCCACGATCAATTCCCCAAGCTGCCACCCCAGATGAATAAGGCCACAGTTTATTGAAATGGGAGGGTTCCATCTACAACTGGATTTCCTTCCGGTGATCAAACATCTCTCTCTCTCTCTCTCCGGAAAATCCAAATTCTTGTTTCGAACACGTGGGACAATCATCTGCGGATGATGTTCCACTGCCGAATCCACGATAAACCTTTAATGACTGTGGTAAACGAACAGTCTTAGTTGCTTTCGAGGGTATGTCTTTTCAAGCACCTCGCAAGTGGCAAACTTGGGTACATGGGCTCTGGAGTTTTTCTATTGATCAAAACTCCAGTACCCTGGATCTCACCCCGAAATAGCCGGTAGATAGGTAGGTAAATGTTCATCCCGTCAAATTTAGGAGTTTGACGCAAAAATGGTCGCTCGGGTTTTGACCCATCCTGACACCCCTAATCCCCTGTTTTTGGAGAGTCCCCATCTTTATTGGTTGACTGCCCATTGTCTGTTGGTTGAACCGCCCGTTTTTATTTTGGGTTGAATCCCAACTTTTTATTGGTTATATCAATCAATGTTAAATCTCAATGACCTCAATGTTTGTCGGTTGTGTAATCCCCCGTTTTCATTGGTGAATTCCCACTTCAATTGGCAAGACACTCGTGCTCATTGATTAAAACCCCCCATGTGCACTGATTGAATCCCCATTCAATCATCATTTGTATGGTGTCATTCCTCCATTTCAAGCCGATTGATGCTTAAACCCCAATTTCATCCAAATTTCTCCCTGGTCAAATCTCTATTTCTAAGCCTGAAACCACCATTTTCTGCGGGCCACTTGACATGTCAACGCCACGAACTCCTTTCGCTCCCAAGCCACGTTCCACCTCTGCAGCCTGCGCTGCCAGTAGCGCAGGGTCCGGTGCCGGCGCCGGCG
Source organism: Symbiodinium sp. clade C Y103 (assembly GCA_003297045.1). Classification (NCBI taxonomy): domain Eukaryota; class Dinophyceae; order Suessiales; family Symbiodiniaceae; genus Cladocopium; species Cladocopium sp. clade C. The sequence goes on along the minus strand of BGPT01000936.1, from coordinate 132,048 downwards.
CGGGCGCCCGCGCGTGGCCGTTCTTGCCGTTGGCGGTGCGGTCTCAGGGCCGGGCGTAAGGAACCGGGGGAGGCCAAGGCAGCAGAAGAATGGAACAGTGAAAAGTAAATCATGGATAAATGATGGTTTCTCATGGTTAACAATTTAATGATGATTGATGATGGTCAATGATGGTAAAATGCGGTAAACCCGCTAATAAAAACAATAAATCATCCCAAAAAACACCATAAATGGGTGGTATCCATCCCTCAATGGTAGAAAAATATCACTTGGTTTCCCACATTAACTAGCAAGTCAAATTCGACTTTGGAAATCCGAGGTTGACCAAGAAAAATTGTGTTTGACCAAGAAACACTGATTAAAAATCAGAAAAATTGGAATTGAATCAACACGATGGGATCACAACGAAGTATATAAGTCAATTGGGGCTCATCATTGGTTAAAAGACTACCTCTAGTTGGAATGAGGTAGAATGAACCCCAATTGGGTGTCAAAACGCCAAAGTGGAGATGGCCAGGAGGCCCATCTCCATGGTCACCGCCCCTTTGCAAAGGTACAGGGTTCAGTGAAATCTTATGGTTGCTCATCATTTTCAACTGAAAAAAAAAGGCATCTTGGGGTATACCCTCTGGTAAACTAACATAGCTATGGAAAATCATGGAAAATCACCTTTTTTAATGGGAAAACCAACTATAAATGGCCATTTTCAATAACTATGTTAAATTACCAGGGGGTAAACCCCATTGTTTTGGACTCCAATTCATTCTTCCTTCTCAACTGGCAAGGCAACCGAAGGCACCGTGCGATCTTGATCGCGAGTGACCTGCGAGTGGCTCACCATTCTCACCAGGGGTGGAATCGGTTGATCTTGGGTGGGTTGCCCTAAATCCGAGGATCCTAGGCGTCAACATGTCATGGCAGATTTTTTGATACAAGTAACACTTAAATCCCTTCATTTGTGATGGCGCTCAAAAATCCACCCAAGTTGAACTCAAAAATGATCTACCTAATGTAGATTATTGATCGATTGGAGGGATCTATGCATAAATATAAATGAAAAATATATGGGTGTGTCTGAAACATTCTGAAACTATGGTATTGCTAGATCCACTAATTATATCCATTCATTCATCATCATTCTCCCATATTGTCCCCGCAAATGACCATCTTGGGGATATACCAAATTTCCAGACACACCCATCCTCTGAATTACCCATTTCAATCTGAATTGGAATCATTCACCAATCTGAAAATAGCTACTATTCGGCCATTTGGGATGATTCCCCACAATCTAACCACCATTCCAGTGACGGCACGACGTGAGGTCATGATCAAATTTATCCAGAAATACCATACATCATTTCCCTATTAAAACCTACATTTATAGTGGATTTCCCTAGATGATTTCCCGTGGATCTCATGTTGCCACCCCCTTCTTCCCGCGACCTGCGTGGATACCAATGGAGTTGCCATTCGGTAGCAGCTCCCATGGCACCTCAGGGTGAGATCCCAGGAGGCCAGGCGCTTGAAACCGTTCGACCCATAAAAGTGATATGAAAAAATCCCCACCTCCGGTGTCTTGGAGCGATCCCGTTTCCGCGGCCCCATGGTGTCGCGTGGCGCGCTGGGAGCCGGCCCGCGATTTGACCCATCAAACATGGCAGTTACATATGCAGTTACCCTCTGGTAAGTGTAAATCCCTCATGATAGATGATTTTCCCAGTCATAAACCTCCATTATCCTTACTCTCCATTGACGGCTGGGGGATTTCCCAGCCACATTTGTAGACACCGAAGGGCAAACGGTTAAACCTTGATTGGAGGTTGATAGGCCCCAGCTCTGCTTGAATTTCGGAAGGCCTTGGAACTGCGATCTGGAAAACATTTGCATATGTATATGTGTATGTGCATATATATATATATATATAGATATAGATATAGATATACACCGCATATATCTGTGCGTGTGTGCACTGTGCATTCTTCTACATCAACACACACATAGATATATAGATACATCTGTGTGTGTAGATGATGGATAAATACAAGTTCAAAACCTCAACACACATGGGGATGATCATCCAAGCGATTCGAAAAAAGACACAACTTTCGCTGCAACATTGAAATGGTTTCACGGTCTGCAGCAGCCCAGTAGACTGGGACTTGGGGTTGTCTGCCCATATCACGCAAAGGGATACTTCAAGGGGCCAGTCATGGCAGCCCCAAAACCCGAGGGGACTGCGCAAAGATGAGCAAAAGTAAACACATCCAATTGAAACAGAAAAAAACAAACAGCTGCATCCTGCTGCCAGGGAGTGGCCTCAGCGAAGACGACATTGGCCCACCTTTCCCAAAGCAACCTGGGCAGTTCGATTCCCTGCAACAATCCGGTTCCCGAACGACTGCTGGCGATTGTTTCCAGGGAAAGAAACGGAATCCAACGCAAGAATCCGGAAAGCGTAGTTGTCCAATCGAAGAATCCCCTTCTCAAGCCATTTCTTGCAATTTTTGGAGTTCCATCCTACAAGATCCTACAAGTAGTTTCAAGCGAATGTTTTCGTCACCATACTGGCCAGAAATACAGCCACCTAGGCTGGTCCATGATGCAAGCCTTGTCTGAGAGATCTTGCTGGTCCAGGCATCCAGCAATAATCTCTACTCACCCCATGGAGGGATGGAAGAGAACGAAAAAAACAAACATCATGATTTATCAGACACCCACCAGGCCCTCGCCCAATCCCACAGCTCCGAGATCCACATGAATCAATTTTCAGCTTCAACAAGCAGCGCTGCTGGTGGTCCCACTTGTTGGGCCAACGGGTCTCCAACTTGCTGTTCGCTTCAGCTAAGACGCGGCTGGAACAAACGACCGCCCCAAACTGCGATGTTGCTTTGATAAAATGTTGCCATCATATGTTCTTGACGTGGTATTTGAGGCTCAACTTGCAGGAACATAGTTGAGGGAAACCATGGCTTCCGGTAGATGTCCCCTCATCCCAATGAAGGGGTCGAAAGTTGCCCCAAAAAATTGCGCCTTTTGTTACTGTGGATGCCCTCTGATAATCAAACCTGGCGAGGGTTTGTAATCAATTTGGTGTTTGCATTGTGGGATTGGAGTACCAAACAGTATGACTCAACCAACAAGAACTATGCAGGCACCTCAGTCTTGCGCTTTGACCCGCAAGTATTTATATATAGGAAACAGTTGAAGCAAGTGCAGCAAACCATGTTAGCTATTTTGAGCCACCATCACTTCCTAAAGTCCGAAAGGCGGTTCATATGATTCATATGCCGTGCATATTTTTGGCAGATGGTCCCTTTAGACTTGCTTTGGTAAGCATTTCCAACATTCCCTTCAAGAAAACTTCAAAACTTTTGTTCCAGGTAGTTCCAAGCACCAAACTCCAAACTCGGTGCCGAAACCAGGGCCGGTCGTCTACAGCTTCGACATGGGTCCCGCTGCAGCCGCTGCTTTGCGCTTAGCAATCTCAGGGAACAAGAGCTCCTCCTGCTGGGGCACGCCCATTTCCATAACCTTTAACGTGGTAAACCCAATGCCATAAACCGATCATTTGGGATGGTTTATAGCACCCATAAAACTGATAAAATTGGGGATGGCGGATCCTATTGTTTTACTCACAGCACATTACTGGCTAATGTACGGTAGTTGGATGGCTTGTACCATTTTAGAATATGTTGTAGCGTCCATTTCTGATGAAATTGGGGGTGGTGTATGATTGGGTTGACCATGGTTGACCAAAACTAGTACTTTCACCATCTTCCAACTGGTGTCACCTGGTTATACTTGAAATTCGAGTTGCCTGTGTCTCTCTAAATAGCTTGTCAATGAGACTAGCACATCTAGCACCGTAATGGTCATAGCAAACCATAGCTTTTGAACCCAGCTGCCACTGGGATGTGCATCCAAGTTAGTTGATACCCATCATCTTTGTTGATACCCATCATCTTATTTCTCGTCCACAAGCACATACAAACACTGTCATTTTATCCATAGATGTCTCCATTGACATCTGTTTTTCTCACCCACTGAATCCACAGCCACATCCCCCTCCGGGTAAACATGGCGAAAAAAACCTTCGACTACTGGAGAAAAATTGAGGTTCACCCCTACTCAACACACTGGAAAAAAAAATAAGAAACTGTACTTTGAGCATGATTTGCAGCTGAAATCTCTTTGTTGTACAATATTTGCAGGGTTTTGGAACTTAAATATGCAATTTGCATGGTATTTAGAGCGTTTTGGCCTTGAATCCCTTGTTTGCACCGTGCTCGCAACGTCTTGGAGCCAGCAACTGTATATACTATGCAGTTAATTTTTGCAGCATTTCGTGGTATTTGCAACAGTTCTTAGAGTAAATTTTCAGATCTATTTCAGATTGGTTTAGGATGTCTTTGGGAGTTAGTTCGGGTTGATTTTAGGGTTTCTGTACGGTTAGTTCGGGCGTGTCTTTTTTCAACTTTTTTATGGTTTAGCTTTGGTTGCTTTACGTTTTCGTCAGGGTTACTATTCAGGTTTATTTAGGTTTGTGCTGTGTTGATTTGGGGCTGGTTTGGTGTTTGTTTGGTGTCAATTTAAGGTTGTTGTGGTGTGAATTTAGTGCTGGTTTGGTGTTTCTTTAGTGTTGTTTTAGGTTTTAGGGTCTATTAAGTGTTCTGGGGTAGCTTCAAAATCTATTTTGGTTTGTGTTACATAAGTTATATAGTTCATCGGTTTATTTAGTGCTGGTTTGGGGGTGACTTTTGGGGTTTATTTAGGGTTTGCTTATGGTTTATTTTGATTGTATTGTCCAAGATATACTTTGGGTTGGGGTTGTTTTGGGATTTCTTTAGGTTTACGCTTCTGCTGGACAGTGCCGATTTATTGTTGGTTTGGGTGCTTTTTTGATTTTGTTCTGATGTTTATGTAGTATTGGTTTACAGTAGGTTTTTTTAGGTCTCATTATATAAAAATTACTTGGGGTTGTTTGATGTTGTTTGGGGCTTTTCTTGGTGCTTCTTGAAGTTTGTTTTTTAGGGATGTTTATCTAGGACGGTTGGTTTAGGTTTCGTTTAGGGTTGGTTCGGCTGATTCGAGGTTGCTTTCGGGCCTATATAGGGTTAGTTTATAGTTTGCTGGGAGAGACAGAGGACCCGGAGATCAAAGGACGAGGAGGGTAAAGGACCAGGCCGTGAAGGCGTATCGAGGACCAGGGACCAAGGGACCAGAGGACCCAGGGACCAGAGGACGGGATTAGGGGACCAAGGGACCCAGGGGACCAAGGGACCAAGGGGACCAAGGGGAAACTTAAATTGTTGTTCCAGTAATTCTATGATTTTTTTTTTTGAGGAAACTTAGGTTTTTTTTCCAGTGTCATCCCTCCAGCTCCCCCTTTCCCGGCAGCTCACAGGTCCAGGAGCTCCCGGAGTTCTTGCGGCGCTTCCGGGCTCCAGGACTCCCGAAACTCGATCTGGCGCAGCTGCGACTGGTTTCTGAGGTTTCTGGACCTTTCAACAGGGGGTCCCAAAACGGTTGGCTACACGAAAAACTCCAATTGAATAAAACTATATAATGGTATATAGTCATATATGATGGTAGTCATTTTGGGGCCAAATTAAAGATTCTCCAACTGATTTCCAACTTAATATGGATGGAAGCAGCGTGACTCTAAACCAGCCACTCTTCCCCATGGCCCGGAATAACTGAACGACAGCCAGGGAGAGGCCTTGACAGGAGTGCCATTTCGTATCATTTTTGTGGTGCACGGAAAGTCTGGTAAAACATATGAAGCAACTGGCGGATCAGTGGGCAATAAGCCACGGATCACAATCACCCCGTCGACTGCTCTGAAGAACGTGTTAGTTATTGTAGTGCGCTCTCCGTTCCCCTCCAATTCACATAATAAGCTGACAAAACGAGATGGAAAATCCACCATTTTGGTGGAAACCACCATGGATTTCCATGGATTTTCCACCATGGATTTCCATAGCTTCTGCATGGCCATTTCCAGGGGATGCCTCCAGCTCTGAGATCTCTTCTTTGCTGCGTTCTGGACTATGAACCTTGCTGGGCCGGGCCCTGAGGGTTGTCAACTTCAAGGGTGGGAATATGAAAACATTATATAGATAAGATATATGTATATATAATATACGGTAAATTAAAGTAGTATTTATATATATATATGTGTGTGTGTGTATGTGTGTGTGTGTATTATGTATGTATATATGTATCGTATGTTGAAAGAGAGAACGAGAGAGAGAGAGAGAGGAAGAGAGGGAGAGAGAGTAAGTAAGTGGAATTCTGTGAAATCTTTGTCCAAACTCATGTCCAAACTCATGTCCAAACTCATGTGAAGAATGGTTTCAAAGCCTCCTTATAATCATATTCGTCCACTCGGGACCAGCGTCCCAAAACAGACATATGGAATGTGAGAAATAACGAAGAACATCTGAAAGCACCAGCCATTGGAATTCCATTAGCTGCATGATCTGCGGATCAAGACACATAAGCTCGAAGTTCCTTGCACTCCGCCATGGCGCTCTCAAAAGGCAAGGCCAAAAGCTTGTCCTCGGCAGGCGGCCTGCCATGTCACCACCACTACCACCCAACAAAAAATCACATTCATATTGTGTTCTTGTTTATGGCTAACTTACCTAAATAATCCCACGTATCTGAAATGGACTTTACCTTTGAAATGGTCCATTCACACCCCCCAAGGGTAACAACATGCCAGGTATGGCTCAGTCAGGCTGATGTTGGCCCAGTGGCGATGGTGGCGGTCACATTGACATCGGCAAAGGGGTCCTCCTCCTCGTCGTCAATGGGAGGCATACCTACCAGGTTATTGGCAAACAGCCCTGATGGCCATTGATCATTGATCTAGATGTAGAGACCTCTCTAAGGAAGCCTCAAGGTCGCAAATGGTATCAACTGATGAGCAATCTTAAGGGTAACACTCAAACAACCACGCGCCACAGCTCCAGCGGGTCTAATTCCGGGGCTCTTCACTAGCTATTAGCTGCTTGGTGGAGGCCTAGGAAATAGGCACAAACCAGCATAACTAGCAATAATTCACTGTGGAGGAGGTGGGTGTGGTATCCGCATACCATCGGAACAGGGATGGTTAAAAATGCCAAACTGCTCAACCCAATTGGCAGGTTCCCCTTTTTGTAGCCATGAATATACCTTGTTTGGTGCGAACCTCCGTATTTGATCAGCCAGGGTCTTGTCAGATGAAGCTACTGTATCATCTGAGATCAGTGCCTTCTGCCGGATTCTCCCGTGGACCACGGTAGTCCGAGTCATTGTCTCGAGATCCCTCCTGACCCCGTTGCGGTCCAATAGATCAATGGGTTGGCTCGAGGGAAAATTGAATAAAATTGACAGTAAACAATGGTTTTACCAGTATGATCCAGTATGTACCAGCAATTTTCTCTTCAACCTATTCGGGGAATGGAGTCCATGACCCTGCTAGAGCGACTAGTCATTCGCAGCCAAAGAAAGATAAAGAAAATATAAATACTCTGATTGCTGGTGGACGTCCGAACGGTACCCACATCAGAGGCTGGAAGCTGTTCATCACCTTATCAATCAGCCGTCGATTTCTCGGGAGAGATTGGAGTTCATCAGCTACGACTATGAGTGAAAGCCCTTCACCGTGAACTCCTCTGAACCTTATCTATGTCCATGATGACCCCGGGTGTTTTACAAACAAACAGCCTGCGACATGAGTGCCAATCCTATGGTACTTTTGGGTGCTCACCATGGCCAGAGAACAGCTTCCCGCCGGGCTTTCCTCACCTGAAAGCCACCTTCGGCCTGTTCTCTCAACGACGGCGACCCCTGCGAGCCGTGGCTCTTTGACTGTTAGAGTCATGCTTCAGCTGACCACCTTCGATAAACAAGAGCTACAGCAGCTGCACACCCGATGCCGCCGCCCTTTTTTTCTGCGGCATTTGGATGGGGCCTTTGCCCAAGGCTTCAAAGGTCCAGACCCCCCCTTGGGATGGGCCGACACTTGGGTTTTCAACTGGACCGCCAGGGGAGTTCAGTTTCTCCTGGTAGCGCAGGATGTGGGTGTGAAATCGAGAAAGTGCTGGACGATGGCTGATGGACACCACGCTCACCTTGAAGCGGAGCGGCAGCAAGGCTGGTGGCTGGTGGTTCCAACCAAAAACTATGCCACGGCATGCCACGGCCATGTAATTGGTCAATTGAGGGTCATCCCAAGTTCAAATAGAAAACAAACAATAGTTGACACCAACCATCAGGTTGCAGCTACCGCAATCTCATGATGCATGATACCAAAGTTGGTACATGAGTACGGTACATGTTTGGAATATGAAGATGGATAACCCAGCTACAAAGCATGCATAAACAACACCTCAGGTTTCATCCGATTCCCAATCGGGCGACGGCCCTGGCAAAGCGCCATTCCCTCTCTCTCCATCGCCATCTCCATTGGCCATTGCATTGCAAAAGGGGTGACAATTCCGCACCAGCCCAGCTGAAAACTGGTAAAGTATGGCAAAGCTATCCTCTCTAATTCAAGTAGCGCCGTGTCCCGAACGAATAAATATGAACATAAAGGATAAAAACTGCCTGACTTTGGGGGAGGCCAAACTCTTGGCTTTCCCCCAGATTTTCCCCCCAAAAAAAACCGGATCTTCAGGATCTTCACCCATTCTTTTTTGCAGCCGGGGCTCAGGGCCCTGCTGTGGATCCAGCAACTCCTCGTAGAGCAGCCCTTCGGTGGCTTCATCCAGAGCCGACGTGGCTTCGTCCAAGACGGCCACTTTGGGCCGCAGCAGGAGCAGGCGACAGAAGGCGCAGCGCTGCTTCTCGCCGCGGCTCAGCACCTAGGTCCCATGGCGACCGTCCCAGGGCGACTTGGAAGGCGACTTAAGTCATGACTTGTCCAAGAATTGCCTTTAAAAAGTGAAAACTAGAGTTGTTTTCTGGACCATTTCTGCCTGGCCCGATGCATCTTTGAGAGCACCATGCAAAGGCTTTCAAAGGATTCAATGGATACATCTTCGAAAGTGTTTTTAGGAAGGAGGAAGTCCCGCACATGCTGCAGCAGGATGTCATTTCAAGCATGGGGAAGCTGCACTTGTGACATATTGCTGCCCCCAAGACCTTCTGAGTGGCTTCGCCACAAGAACATTTACTGCATTTGCCCACCCACAAGCGATCAAACATGGCAATGGGAAAATTCCTCCGTTGTACGTTCCTCTGTAAATGAGTGCAAGTTGTGGAATTTCCGATTCTAGGCTAGACTGCTGAAGGGTATGTTCTACTGATTCTACTGAAACGATATTGTTGAGGCTCCGTACATCCATGGTTACCCTGTGTTCATCACACGCTCCAGGTTCACAGAAAAACCATGTACAAGCATGTACAAGCTATGGTTTTCTGGAAAAGGACCGTTTCATCAACTCAGTCGTGTTTCAGTCCAAAAATATCTAAATCAAAAAACATCCTCTTCAACCCCAAATATCACAGTAAAACCATCTATCTAAATTCTAAAACCTCCATCTCGCTCTATGGCTATCTAACTCCCAAAGGTTCCAACCATTTTTTCCCTATTTCCACGAACGTGTCCCTGAAGTCATCAAGCCACTGACCTCCCTGCCACGGCGCCGTTTCCCAGTCGGCCTCCGCCTCCAACTGACCGAAGCGCTGCAGCACCTCTTGTAGCCGCGCGCGCTCAGCGCACGCCAGGATCTGCTCATCCGAGAAGTGCACCTTGGCGGCACCCGAGTCACGCCGGGACCGGGGGGACCGGGGGGGCAGGGGGATGGGGATTGGAACATACCAAAATGTTGGGAGTTTTGCCGAAAATGGGGTGAGTCCTGGGGGGGAGTGTGACCCCTGGAAAATGGTTGATGTGTAATCAGGTTTATTGAGTTTTTGCCATCTAAGCACGCTTCAAACATAATTTTCCAATCTCCGGTTGCATGTGTCACATCTTAGGGTGGACAGCTGTTGCAAGGCTTCCTGAAGCTACTGCCACGCTTCCAGTAGGCAAAGAAGCTTGCTGGATGACATCTATCTACACCCGCCCAACAACATGCGACCAACCGCAGGTGAAAAGGGATGGTGTGGGACAATCCAGCCTAGAGTAGGCAAAAACATGCAAAACGCTGGGAAACCCCGCAGGCATGGAAAATACTGGACGCCAGCCTAGGGAAACCCTGGCCGCCCCACGGAAAATGCTTGGCGACTAATTAGAAACTTCTGCAAATGTGTTTTGTTCACTCCACTTACTGTAGCCCCTTTTTCCCTGATTACTAAACGGTGATCTATGGCATTGTTTACACCGAGTTTAACCCTGAGATATACAGCTAATAATCTCAAATGAGGAATGGGGGAGATGCACCCTGTCGAACAAAACTGGGCATACCCCACAATACAAATGGATGAACTCCCTGTTGTTGACTACACCAACTTGACTAATCCAACTGAAATCATCCCTTCCCGCCAATATTGAACACCTATAATCCCCCAATCGAAAGTTGAATGTATTGGAGGATCTATTCATGAATTTCTGTCCCGAAAAAGTTGTTTAAAAATCTGCCGGATCATTTCTTTGGAGAATATACGAGAAAATGTTCGTCGTAGTTGTCGACGCACCACCCGGAGCATACACTTCCTGAAACCAGCAAACAGTTTGAAGTGCCCACATACGCCCACTTTGGTCATCAATTTGTGGAACTCATGTGTCCTGTAAGACCTCCCCCACCAATGCAAGCACGCTTCCTCCGGAAAGGTAAGCACACGCCTGGCGGGACACTTCGCCATTCGTGAACCCCACCAGTTGCCAACATCATCCCCATCACCTCACCGGCGGTACCCGAGGCACCTCAAAGATCCTTCTGGGATGTAAGGTTCCTGGGGCAAGAAGACCGTGGAGCTTGAAACTCGCAGATCACCATCTCCATCTGACCAGAGCCCTCAGGCAACATGGCCGGAAGGCTTGCTTTGCGGCGGGAAAGCATCAAAACCAATGGCTTCGAAACTGGGCCATGGTTCAAAAGTCAAGTTTGAGCTGCACGCCCACCCCTCTGGCCTGCAAGCGCTCGAATCAGGGTAGTTTTTCCAGCTCCCGAAGGTCCCAGGATTATGAGGCGCTGCCCATCCTTAATCTGAAAAGATAAATCCTCGTAGAGCTGGGAGCCTTGGTGGTTGAGACACCTCTCCCAAAATTTGGCTGGACAAATTGGGGCGCATGATTCACTGATTCATCATCCCAAAGAAAAATGGAGATTCACTAGCCGATCACCAGACCAAAAGACGTACAAATATCACAAATGCCAGATGGGTCATGTTGACTGGGATGGAGGAAATGATTCAAATCGCGGTGGTAAGCCCTCTATTGACCAGATATCTGGGTTCCCAGAAGTTGCTGGGCATCTGTTCCTACTGCTTGCTATGTCGGGTCTTCGGACGCAATGCTCTTAATGATATGCTGTCCACTATCCATAGGACATCCGAGCTGAACCCTCTGCTATCTGGCCATCGGAGTTGAAATAGCTGATGCTGGCACAATCACATGTTACATCATTTTAGATCATGTTACTACTAAGTTACCACTACTGTATCTCAGGGGAGCCAACAAAGAGACCTTTCTGAGCGCCCTCGAAATTAGCGCGACACTTCCGGCGGCCCCTCTGCAGGGCCAGGAGCCATTGGGCAAATGCAGGGCCACCCCTGCAGCTTCAACAAATGGCCCCGGCACTTCTTCAAGCAGCGGCTGCGGTTGTTGCGCCGCAGCCATCGAAGTGGACCTCAGAAACTGATGCAGCTCGGCTACGTAAAGGCATCTAGTCATTGGGGAATGGTTTCATTCTATTTCATTGTTTCTTGTTCTGTCGGGGGGAGTGGGATGAAAAAAAAAACATTCCGCATATTCCACCAATGATGTGGTATGAAGCCGGTGGGAATTCCGAGAACCCGAGAAGTGATTTTGTCCAGTTTTGAAAGACTTGAAAGCTGCATGTGTTGCAGGCGTTGGGGGTGTCCAAAGTGGCGGAACGCTCGAAGCTCTGGGTTCCACCGGATGGTACGACCTATAAGGCTCTTGCCAAGAACATCCTTTATAATTTCATAATGTCTCATAGGAATCATCCCGATTATCCAATCTCCGGGCAGATTGGACAACCCCACATACAGGGCAGTCTAAGTTCATCAAGTATCACAATTGTCCCAAAACAACATCACCTTTTTCTACACACACACACACTCTCTCTCTCTCTCTCGCATGTTTGCCTCTCAAAGCCCCAAATCTGTGCTGATTGATCTCCTCATGAATCCATGCTCACAGTAATCCGCGGGTCCTGATCCGTCTCCGTTCTTGGCCGGGAAACATTGCTTTTTGGTGGTGAAATAGCAGCAAACTTAACCCAAAAAAAAGTGATGCTGATAGCGTGGTGAACCCAGGAGCCAACTGCAGTGTTTCTTGAGTTGAAATTGTTTCCAGGGACAACACCCTTAATTCATCAGCTCATTTGCTATCATTTTGTCACTTTAGTGACTTGATTCCTGATTGTTTTCCCATGTTTTCCGATGTTTTGCCACCTTTTACAAACAAGGGAGAAAATGTTTAAACACCAGGAGCCCACCCAACACCAAGGCACAACGCCTCCACCAGGCCCTCCAGGCGACTGCCTTCCGCCATCAGTGCTGAGACGCTGCGGAACTTGCGCACCACCACCGTCAGCGCGTCCAGGGAGATGTGGAACGCCATGACCGCCTGGGGCACCGTTTTTCGGGGGTGAGTTCTGGTGATCTGGTGAAACAACAAAACAAAGAAATGGGTGGGCGGAGATTTTTGGGGGACAAACGAATGGTAGATTTAATGTTGAAAGGTTCATTTTGATCCTGTCAAGAAAAGGGATGGTTTTCATTGTTTTCATGATTCAAGAAGTCACCTTCAACTTCAATCATGGGAAACAAGTTGTAGGAGGGGAGAACGCCTAGGTATTTCCAAAGGAAAACCAGCCCCCGAAAAAAAAAAAAAAAAACATCCAACTTTAGAGGAAAAAAAGTTCCACAGAGAAAAGTCACTGACAAACCCAAAATTGTTGGAGTATGTTGGGGTAAACCCGCACGCAGCCTCAGGAAGATCGAACGAATATATTTGCCAATTTGGGGATGTCATCTACACATCCTGCTGGCGTTTAGTTTTTGACCCTGTCACATCCCTTTAAAACAAATAATTATGACAGAAAGGCCCCCCATCCATTTCACAAATAAAATACAAACAAACACCAGATGTTCGTGCAATGTGCGATACCCAAAAAAAAACACATAAACATAAATTGTAATATTGTACCTACGAAGGTTTCCTACAATGGTGGTACCCTGAAATCCTCCTAAATTCGACCGTTTTAGTATTGAACCCCATGGTTTTTGGGATCCCCCATTTGAAGAAACGCGCCCCACGGCCTGCGCCACAGTTCCAAAAGGCACTTTGTCCTGCAACTGATGGCCCCAAGTGATGGCCAAATCGTCCAACTCCCAGCGGCCCGAAGTACACCCCTTTGGCGGGGGTGGCACTCCAACCAGTAAAGAAGTTACACAAAACCTGTTTGAAGTCAAAAAATAGGAAGGAAAAAAAACCTAACACTGGGAAATCCCGCCATCTATAGATATCTATAGCTGCTCCATTGCTCTAAGAAACTGAGGATTCCGATGGTCTCACAGCAGCCGCCGTCCTGAAGCCATAATGGCGCTACAATGGCGACCGGCAGAAGATAGGCCGCCCAGCCGAAACATTCGCGAAAGGTACCCAGCGATGTCCGTCCCCAAACGCGAGCCCATTGCTGCCGCCGCAGCCTGCCAATCTGCCAAACTTGACTGGTTCGGAATGGAAAACTGGCCGAATTGGACCGAATTCAACTGTAAGTAGGGGGTTGGCCGATGTCAAACGTTTTCCCAGTTTGATGCGCTAGAGGGAATGAAGATCATTCAGCGCGAGCCATGTGCTGACATGGACACTACTGCAAGGTCGTTTCTCAATCAGATCACAACTTGGCCATGTTCAACCTCAAACCATCCACTGCTTCGTGCATTTAAGATCATTCAAGTCTGGACACAAAGCATCGTTTGCCAGTTTCAGGGGTGTGCAAGGACTTTACCGAAAGCATATCGTCAGCCTTGGCGCTAAGATCCCCACACCTGTAGCGCTGGATCAATTCCTCTGAAATCACAATTTTCTGAGCTAGATCCGAACTCTTGTCCCACGGTCAATCGGCTTAAAGATTGCGCGGATTTGGTGATTGTGGGGAAAATGTCATTAAATGGGCTAATATCACCCGAACTACTGTAATTCATAGAACGGGAAGTTTGGTTGAATTTGCAGACATGTGGACCCCATGCACCAACATGCTTTCATGGAATTACCAAGGGCAAACAAACGGAAACGCCCCACGGAAAAGTCCAAGGCCGACAGCTGAGGGACTAAGGGTAGCGGGGTTCCTGGTGGTCCACGGATCACCAGGTTATGAGCCCAAAGCCTGCCATGATGCTCCAGCGCAGAAGAGGCGCTGTCCAAGGTGAGGAGGCTGAAAGCGATGAAGCTGAGGTACTAAGGGGAGGAGAGACTAAGGCCCTGGAAGACCTCAGGCCAGAAGCTGAAGCTGAAGTGAAGCAGGACGGCCAGCAGGCCATAGAAGTGAAGATGATGCCAGAGAGGCATCGCCATGGAGAGTTCCTTGGCACTCCACAGCCAGCACTGGAGGAAGGGAAGACCCCCAAGAGGAAGGAGGAGGCCCCCGCCAGAGCTCAGGAAGAGTGGAAGACCCCCAAGGAGCAGCCCCGAGAAGCCCCCACAGGAGCAAGGAGTTCAGTTGAGGGCCAAGGAGCACAGGAAGCACAGAATAACCTTGTGCCAGGACAGGCCAAGGAATCGGATCAGAGAGATCCCAAGTGGCCAGGAGGCCCACATACCGAGCCAAGGCCTTTGAGGCCGCCCCCAGGATCACAGCAGACTGAGGAGAGGTCGCTGAGATCAGAACAAGCAGCACCTCTGTTCAACAGTGAACAGTTGAAGAGGTATGAGGAGCTTCAACGACAAGCCCCGATGTTGAACCCCCCCAGAGAGAGAGATGAAGAAGCCCTCCAAGCGATGAGACCGCTGGAGTTAGGAAAAGAGGAGTTGAGGAGACTCCAACTCAGAGAGACTGAGCTGATGAGAGAGCAGGAAGAGCTCAAGGCCGAAGCCAGGCTTCTGAGGAGGATGCTGGCAATCAAAGATGAGGAGGAGCGTCTCCGAAGAGAGAGAGGAGACATGATGAATCCCCCGGGACTCCAAGAAGAGGAGTACAAGACACCGGAAGAAGAGAAGAACCCGGTCAGGAGGCTTTTTCATGAAGCTGAGGAGGCTGACAGACCCCCAAAGCATGAGGAGCCCTACAAGCCACCTGAGGAGGCTGTGAGACCCCCAAAGACCCCCAAAGGAGGCTGACAGACCCCCAAAGCCCATGAAGGAGGCCGAAGACCCCCAACAAGCAAGCAGCAGCACGCAAGATCCCCAGACTGCAATGATGATGCAGGGGATGATGAAGCTGATGGAAGGGATGCAATTGATGCAGTCCCAAATCCTGGACGTCAAGAAGCAGAAGGACGTGGAGGTGGTGAAGAGCTCTGTCAGTGAGCTGCCACGGCTGCCGGAATGGAAGGCGGAGACGGCGCCGTTGGATCTGACGGACTGGTTCCTCACCATTGAACCAGCGATGGGAGACCTGTCAGATGGGTCTCAGCAGTGGTGGGATGGCATGGTGCAAGCGGCAAAGAGATGGTACGCCCTGCACCAGGAGAAGACACCACTGGAGAAGGTAGACCACCCACCAACTGCACCAGCCGAGCTGAGGGAGATGAGGTTTCAGCGGCTGGAGAAGAGAGCCACGGCATTGCTGATGGCGGCAATCCCCAAGACCCAGCAGGAGGAGGTGATTGCTGGCAAGGATGTCAGCACGATGGGGATTTTGGGGAGGCTGATGCTGAGCTACCAGCCAGGTGGCCTCAGTGAGAAGGCAGCCATCCTCACGGCGCTGGACAGTCCAGAGGAAGCACAAGGGCTCCAGCAGGCGGTGGGAGGATTGAGGAGATGGTTGCGCTGGCACAGAAGAGCTGGCGAGGTGGGTGTGGTGAGGCCAGATGCCACACTCCAGGTGAAGGGACTTGGAAGGCTGATGAAAAAGGTCTTGAGGGATAACACAGACCTAGCCTTCAGGATCCAGCTCGCAAAGAGCTCCCTCCAGATTGACACAACGCCAACAGAGGCCAGTGTCATGACCTTCGCCAATCACCTGTTGGCTGAAGTCGAGCAGATCGCTCATCAAGACAGGAAGAAGAAGGAAGAGAAGCCAGCGGCAGGTGATGTGAAGTTGAAGAAGTTGGAAGATGGTGGAGGAACAGGAGGGAAAGGTGATGGCAAAGCAGGGCGAGGTGAGAGGGCCCCCTGCCGCTTCTACGGAAGCGAAGATGGCTGCCGCAAGGGCAAAAGCTGCAGTTGGTCCNGGGAAAGGTGATGGCAAAGCAGGGCGAGGTGAGAGGGCCCCCTGCCGCTTCTACGGAAGCGAAGATGGCTGCCGCAAGGGCAAAAGCTGCAGTTGGTCCCATGTCATTGAAGACAAGAAGGATGACCGGCGGAGGTGCTGGACATGTGGATCAACGAAGCACTATGCACCACAGTGCGATAGGCCGAAGGAGGCCAGTCCCGANCATTGAAGACAAGAAGGATGACCGGCGGAGGTGCTGGACATGTGGATCAACGAAGCACTATGCACCACAGTGCGATAGGCCGAAGGAGGCCAGTCCCGACAAAGCGGGTAAACCCTCAGAACAGGGTCCCAAGACGGCTTTGAAAGCAGCCAAAAGGGAGGACGAAGCAGCAACAGCATCTGCAGCCGGATCAGCAGATCCAACAACAACAACAACAACAAAGCCTAGCAAGGATGAGGATGATGGTCAAGCAGTGAGAGGGCTGCTGGAGGAAGCAAACAAGATGCTGAAGGCACTGAAGCAAGGAAAAGCTGAGGAGCCGGAAGACAAGGAAGTGAGGCTGCAGAAGCTGCAGGACCAACTCAACGAGCTGAAGTCGTTGAAGGTCTTCCGCATTGCGAAGGTTCATGCGGAAGGAGAGNCTCAGGAGCCACACATGCCATGAGAGGCAAGAGGAAGGATGAGTCATGGAGAGACATGACAGAAGTCAAGGTCACCCTGGCATGCGGCCGTGAAGCCACCCTGAAGATGAACCAGTGGGGGACCATGATCAATGACAAGGCTCAGACGGAGCCAATCATTCCACTTGGGGAGTTGGTGAGCAAGCTCAACTGCAAGTTGGAATGGGATGCTGAGGGATCCAAACCGGGGGAGGTTGCCAACTTTCCAGAAGGGCGGGTGTCCACATCTTCCAAGGCAGATGGCCCTCGAGATCATTCAGGAGATCGAGGAAGCCGAAGGAAAGATGAAGAAGATGAAGACGAAAGAGGATGATGAGCGGGCATGGCTGAAGATGATGGTCGAGGTCCATCCAGCCCTGAAGGGACTTCCAGCAGAAGTCAAAGATGCCCTAGTGAGGACACCAGCAGGAGACCTCACAGCACTTCCAGGTGTCAATAGGAGGAGAAGGAGGACGATCCAACAACAAGGAGGAGTCCTGCACCTTTATGCAGGGGAGGACACTGGATTCACCTTGGCAGAAGCGGTGAAGAAGTGCGGAGGAGAGGTCAAGACCCTGGTGGAGGTTGATTGCCTGAGAGGCAAGGATCATGACATGATCCAAGATNGGTCAAGACCCTGGTGGAGGTTGATTGCCTGAGAGGCAAGGATCATGACATGATCCAAGATGAGCCCTACACCGCGATGCTAAGAATGGCATTCGACGGGACCCTCAAGGGCCTGATAGCTGGACCTAACTGTCGTACCAGGTCCGTTCTCCGAAGCTATCCAATCAGCGCCACAGAACATGGCCCAAGACCCCTAAGACGATGGGGAGGAGAGGAGTTCGGACGAAGTGACCTGAACGCTGAGGAGAGGCGAAAGGTCCATGAAGATGATGTGATGCTCTTCAGAGCAGTCCTCCNAGAGGAGTTCGGACGAAGTGACCTGAACGCTGAGGAGAGGCGAAAGGTCCATGAAGATGATGTGATGCTCTTCAGAGCAGTCCTCCTCTACATCATAGCAGTCCACGTTGAGAAGACAAAGGACACAAAGCCAGATGAGGAGGAGGAAGAAGCTGAGAGGATCCTTCTAGCTCTCGAGCAGCCCAAGGCTCCAGAGTACATGACACAGACGGTGTCATTCTGGTGGACGGACCAGTGGAAGGCTCTCAAGGAGATGTACAAGCTGAAAGAAGTCAGCTTCAACCAAGGTGACTGGAGAGGAGAAGATGGAGGCAAGGGGTGTGTCAAGCCCACAACGATGGGAGGCAACATGAGGATCGAGGTTCCTCAAGACAGAAACCCTGAAGCCAAAGGACGAAGTCAGGAGAAGGTGAAGGACTCCAAGTCACTGAGCNACGATGGGAGGCAACATGAGGATCGAGGTTCCTCAAGACAGAAACCCTGAAGCCAAAGGACGAAGTCAGGAGAAGGTGAAGGACTCCAAGTCACTGAGCCGATGGGTCCCAGGGCTGATGAAGGAGGTCGCCAAGGAGGTGGTCCNCTGAAGCCAAAGGACGAAGTCAGGAGAAGGTGAAGGACTCCAAGTCACTGAGCCGATGGGTCCCAGGGCTGATGAAGGAGGTCGCCAAGGAGGTGGTCCAACGATGCCAAGGTCGGGAAGTCACCATGATGAGGATGTCATGGGATGACCATGTGCAGCACGGTCATGTGCCATTCCACCGTGACTGCAAGATATGCCAAGAAGCGGGTGCTAAGTCAGCCCCACACCGCAGACTCACAGCCAAGAGGGGGCAGTTCCCTCGAGCTGGCGTTCTGTCAGTTGACACAAGCGGTCCACTGATCCCTGGAGAGGACGTGGGCGATGAAAAGATGAAGTTTCTCCTCATAGGGGCCTATACCTGGCTCGCCCCAAAGGGATCGCCTCTAGATGACAAGCCAAGAGAGCAGCTTGATGATGAAGAAGAAGAGGGCATCGAAAGGAAGGTCATCGATGAAGATGAAGATGCCGAAGCTGACGATGAGGCGGATCCAGATGATCCCCTAGAAGAGGGAGCAGAGAGCCCAGAGCCGGTAGAAGGGGCCAAGAAGGAGGTGGAAAATCCAGAGGAGTTTGAGATCAAGGTCTTCCGGATGGTGNNNNTGAGTTCACCTCTGAGGCCATGAAGAAATGGATGACCGCAAGAGGTTACATCCGGACGTTCACAGGAGTGAGCGATCCACAGGCCAATGGAAGAGCTGAAAATGCAGTGCAGCAGGTGAAGAATCACATTAGGAGACTGCTGCATCAAGCAGGATGGAGCTCTGAGAAATGGCCAATGGCGGCGAGGCACTGTGATGAGCAGCTACGTGCCGCACGCCTGGGGGAGAAGCAGAAGTTTCCTCCACTAGGAGCTGAGGTCCTAGTCAAGAAGAGGAGTTGGAGGAGGCAGGAGTTTCATCCAACGATGGATCGCGTCACCTACATTGCCCCATCATGGGAAGGCCATGGGCATTGGGTGCAGCGTCACAGACCGGTCATGGCTTGCAGTTCTTGAGGAGATGCCTGACCCGGTCGAGGTGAGGAGAAGGATGAGGGGAAAAGGCCCCGCAGAGCTCAGAAANATGCCTGACCCGGTCGAGGTGAGGAGAAGGATGAGGGGAAAAGGCCCCGCAGAGCTCAGAAAGATTGAGGTTCAAGAAGCCGAGGAGGAAGATCAAGAGAATGAACCTCAAGGCCCCCAAAGAGCTCGCATCTTGCAGATCATCATGGAGGAGATGACTGCACTGATGGAGAACCCAGAAGATGACATGCTGGCCATCACGATGAGGAGTGTGGCTCAGCTGAGGGTTCTGATGGAGACTGGAGTCTCAGAAGAGATCCTGCAGACCAGGATCATCGGGATGAATGAGGTGCTCAAAGATGTTGAGGCTTGGAGGAAGCCGATCATGGAAGAGCTGATCTCCCTGACGGAGGATAAGGAAGCTNACCAGGATCATCGGGATGAATGAGGTGCTCAAAGATGTTGAGGCTTGGAGGAAGCCGATCATGGAAGAGCTGATCTCCCTGACGGAGGATAAGGAAGCTATGAGCACCATCCCGAAAGCTGAGGTGGAGGAGATGTTCAGGAAGGCCTATGAAGATGGCCGGAAGTTGGAGGTGGTTCCAGGTAAGATCGTGACGACGATCAAGCCAGCTCCAGAAGGAGGAAAGAAGAAGGCCAGAATAGTGGCCTGCGGTAATTTCACCGCCAAGGATGCTCAANCAAGCCAGCTCCAGAAGGAGGAAAGAAGAAGGCCAGAATAGTGGCCTGCGGTAATTTCACCGCCAAGGATGCTCAAGATGAGCTCTATGCAGGGACGGGTG
This sequence comes from Symbiodinium sp. clade C Y103, assembly GCA_003297045.1. Taxonomy (NCBI): domain Eukaryota; class Dinophyceae; order Suessiales; family Symbiodiniaceae; genus Cladocopium; species Cladocopium sp. clade C. The sequence goes on along the minus strand of BGPT01000936.1, from coordinate 111,576 downwards.
ATGCCGTCACGATGAGGATCCTGCTGAAATGGGCCGCCGAGAGGCAGTGGCGAGGTGTCATTTTAGACATCAAGACGGCGTTCTTCTTATGCGGTACCCTGCTGTACCTGCAGGAACACTTCGGCGGGGTGGAACTGGTGAGGATGAAGTTGGTGGAGGAAGGAGCGCTGTGGAGACCCACAAAGGCGCTGTACGGCTTCAGGAAGAGCCCTCGCCTGTGGGGAAATCACAGGGATGCCACCATGAGGAGGATGGTGTAGTTCCATCCACTCTCTCGGATGTTCTACCACGTCGAGTAAAGTCTCCAGAACCTCTGGATGGTCTTCGAGAGTGAAGACGATGAGGAGGAGGATCAGCACAAGGAGATCCAAGCACTCCTGATGGTCTATGTGGATGACATCTGTGCAGTCGGTCCACAAGGGCTCTTGGAAGGTTTTGTCAAGACCATCAAACAGGAGTGGAACACATCGATCCCAGAATGGATCGCTGAGGAGCCCTGCAGGTTCCTAGGCATGGGAATCAGCAGAAGGAAGGGCACTGAGGAGACGGAGGATGATGTGTGGAGCGCCACACAACAGGATTATGTGAGGGAGCTTCTCCGAAGGAACGTGGGGGAGGACGAAAAGAAGTGGCCAAGGAGGAAGATCCCGATGGCGCGGGATGCCCCCCCGGGGAAGCAGGAGGTGGTGACACCGGAGGAAATCCGTCAGGCACAGAAGGCCGTCGGAGAAATCTTNCCTGATGTTCACGGTGGCCAGAATGGCAGCCCAAGTCCTCCACCAGCCAAGATGGGTGCTGCAGACAGCAGAGCACCTATGGGGGTACCTGGCCAGTACACTCCAAGAGGGGCTGAAGTTCCACAAAGGAGCCCCGAAAGAAGGATGGGAGGAAGACTCCGGCATGGAGGTCNCACCTATGGGGGTACCTGGCCAGTACACTCCAAGAGGGGCTGAAGTTCCACAAAGGAGCCCCGAAAGAAGGATGGGAGGAAGACTCCGGCATGGAGGTCTATGCTGATGCCAGCTTCAGCCCAGGTGGCGAAGAAAGCCACGGAGCGGTGGTGGTGATGCTCAGAGGGAGCCCACTGCTATGGAAGAGCTCGAGGACTCGAGGCAGCCAACAGTCAGCCTCTCAACAGCTGAAGCCGAGCTGAATGAGCTCATAGAAGGGCTCATGATGGGCGAGAGTGTAGCGGCGATCCTTGAGGAGTTGGAGCCCTACATCATGAAGGTGATGGCATCAGACTCCCAAGCGGCAGTTAACATCTGCTTGGCTGAAGGAGGAAGCTGGCGCACAAGACACTTGCGCCTGAGAGCAGCCCACGCCAAGCAGCGATTTGTCAAAGGAGACTGGCTGCTGAGGCACAAGCCAGGTGAAGATATGCTGGCCGACCTGGGGACGAAGTCTCTCACATCCGCGAGGATGGAAAAGCTGAAGACCGGCATGGGCATGATGAAGCCTGAGGATGCCGTGAAAGATCAGGAAGAGGAGAAGAAAGAGGAAGTTGAGAAGAAGGAGATCAAGGCAGAAGAAGACAGGGCAGAGGGCCCAAAGATGAAGAAAGTGCCAGAAGAACTTGAGAAGGCACTCCAAGTGATANCAAAGGTGCTACAGCCCAAGGAGAAGATGAGGAGCACGAGGAACATGCAGAGATGTTCCAGATTGGGCTGATGATGATGTTCGCCATTTTTGGCGTGATCTCAATGATCCAGAGGATCATGCCCTACATTCTGGCATGGCTGAGGAGAAGAAGAAATCGCCAGCCAGAAGAAGAGCCTCTTGAAGAAGAGCCAAGGGCGAGAGGAGCCCCNGAGGATCATGCCCTACATTCTGGCATGGCTGAGGAGAAGAAGAAATCGCCAGCCAGAAGAAGAGCCTCTTGAAGAAGAGCCAAGGGCGAGAGGAGCCCCAACGAGGCAGAGCAGCCAAGAAGTGCTGCGAACTCCTGAAAGCATCAGGAGGAGAAGAAGGGTCGAGCTTCACGAGGATGAAGACACTGATGAGGAAGAAGCAGACCCAGGCGTCCCTTTCCCACATGCAGATGATAGAGGAAATGAGATCCTCAGGAACTGGGTGCCAGGCCCAAAGATGCCGCCAGGGCCACTGGCGAATGTCTACCCGCCGCCAAGGGCCATGATGGCCGCACAACCCAAGGCCGCTCCGGCCGACCAACCTGCCAGCAGCAGCGGCGCCAGCAGCAGCCAAGCACCAGCCAACATCCTGCATCCACCGCCCCCGCCAACAGAGCCAGCAGCAGAGCCTCCGAGGCTAGCTGAGGAGTTCCTCGGATCGGTAATGCAGGAACCGACCCAGCACCCAGAGGACTGGGATGAGGAGACCCATGGGCCAATTGGGCCAGGGAAGGGAGAGCCGCCAGCTGCCTACTTCCAGAGGATGGCAGAGAAAGGAGGCCACAAGGGCCATGACGAGGCACCAGAGAAGGGTGCGAAAAAGGGAAAGAAGGGCCAGAAGGGCCAAGATGAGGCACCACAGAAGGGTGCGAAGAAAGGAAAGATCTCTGATGATGATGAGGAGATGCCAGCCAAGGGCATCCAAAAGGGCCAGAAAGGAGAGGAAGTCCCAGTGAAGGGGGCACCGAAGGGAAAGAAAGGTGCAGCACAGGAGGGAGAGGATGGAGTGGGCGCCCCGCCAAGCGTGCCCCGAGATGAGGATGGCATCGAGCTGCCGGTGTACATTACACCATGGGGTACCAGGTACCACACCTTAGCCATCTGCCCCACTCTGGCCAATTCTGGCTCGTTGAGGAGGAGCCCATGGTGCCAGATATGCTGCAGAGGCCTGCAGCTGACCGGCCAGACTCTCCTCTACTCCGATGGGCCTGGAAGGACTGCCCACCACGACCGAAACTGTGCAGATGCACCAAGGAGGGCATTTTCGATGTGCCAAAGGTGCCAGGAGTACGACCAGCGGTACTGAGAGGACTCTGAGAGTGGCTTGAGCTGATGGCAAACTGCCATGCGTAATCCCCAGGTGTCTTTACTGGGTGGTAGTGGTAGGAAATTTTGAAATGGTGGCATCATGCCACGTGCAGCCAGATGAAAATCCCTGGCGCACCAATCCTTAGGGTGCTGGTGCCTCGGTGCCTGACGGCTTGAGGCAGGGGGAGTGCAGACATGTGGACCCCATGCACCAACATGCACCAAGGGCAAACAAACGGAAACGCCCCACGGAAAAGTCCAAGGCCGACAGCTGAGGGACTAAGGGTAGCGGGGTTCCTGGTGGTCCACGGATCACCAGAATTCACCCAACTTATGAGTGGATTTAGCCTGCATTCCAACGAATGGCAGCTGATTTCACCCCAACTTCATGGCTGATTTACCTGCAACAAGACGATCTGGGGAATCCACCATGGATATAGACCATTTCCCACTAGGAAACTGAAACACCCCTGGATTTCCATGTTGTTGTTGTGGGTTCCTGGAGGGAACTATGAAATATATCCCAATGACATCCCAAAGATATCCCCCATCTTCCCAAAATGATTGGATTTATCTCCCTGATATCCCAACTATCCTATGAATCCCATCCCCCTAATATTAAACACTCCCCAGAAACCACATATTTGGGACCATCTAGGGGGTTTAATAAGTTTAATATTAGGGGAAGGGGATTCTAGATTCTAGTCCCCAAAAATTGGGTGAGTTCATCCGAGTTCATCCCACTGCGCATGGCTGCGCCTTTCATAGCGCCCCCGCGCTTCCATCCCCTCGGACGCTTCCCCCGCGCAGAGGCACAGGGGTTCGGCTCGCTCCAAGCACCTCCCGGTGCTGGGGCGGAGGTGGCGGAACTAGGGTGATGCCACCTGCAGAACTTGCGGGATTCATAAGCACCACAAAACGAGGGTTCACATAGGTTAACCAAGGTTAAGCAAGAAACATAGATGTTGATGTTGGATGATGTTGGGATTCAGCCAACAAAAACAGTGGTGTGCAATCAACAGAAACTTGGATGGTAACAGCTCCTAGACTGAAAATGACTGATGTAGCCCGAACTGAAAATCCCATTCAACAACAGAAGCCCGGCCTGGAGATAGATTTGCGGAAGGTTGCCTGCAATGCACTGCTGCGCCAACAAAATGGGAAGGTTTGTCCGAAACATGGGGGCTCCCAGAAACGCACTCCTTCATCTCAAGAAATAAAACTAACATAGCTATTGAAAATGGCAATTTATAGTGGATATTCCCATTAAAAATGGTGATTTTCCATAGTTATGTTAGTTTACCAGAGGGTATGATGTTGATTTCTCTCTCTCCATCGCCTCTCATGAGACTTTGGGGTTCTGTTGTTTCAGCCACCACCATGTGCCACTCGCACTGCTGGTGCTAGCAGTGAGCCATCAGAAGTTTGGAAACTCCTCAACAACAAGAACAATGAAATGCAATATATACCCGGTTTCTGAAGCCAGGACTGCCATGGACCACTTCGTGTCCTAAATGGTATACTTGCAAAAGGTGGGCCAAATCGGCATGTCCACACCTGAAATTGTCAGTACAACCCTAAAATGTGGAAGAATGAGTATAGGATAATTAGTAAGTCAATGAAAGTATGGTTCAGCATCCTCCGCGATGTGTCAATGAAACCCTCGAAACTATGCCACCGATCCACCTCCTGCGACCGGATGTTTCGGTCCAGCTGCACCAGTGGACCCCCGAACAAGGTCACTGTTGCAAAGGCGCCCAGGAAAGCATAGGCGGCCATGACCAGGAAGAGAAGATGGGAGATACTGTAGACCACACCCAGGAAGCCCATCAACTTCAAGGAATTTTCGAACGTGTCACGGACCTGTTGCAGAAGCTATCTATAGAAACTTCCATTTTGAAAAATAATGTACATAAGGTGTGATTTGCAACTTTTTTGTGGGATATGACTTTCTACTTCTGGGGGTGCTACTAATATGCCGAGGTGTCATCAAAATAAAAGAAGCTGGCCACGATTTGTCGGCTCCTGGCTCCTGCTGATATTTTGGGGGGCTAGTTCCACGGTTTGGACGTAATGTGTGTCAAAGATCAAACCCAACACTCAGCACCCAATCAAGGATCCTGGAGGCAGTGACCAACTGGGGACCATTTTGATATGCACCTTTTGGTTTCTTCATATCTCTTCAAAATACTCCAATAGAAAACATAGCCCTGCTTGGAAGATCCTCCCACTTAGTAGTTGGTTCATAACCCTGGCTCGTCCCCAAACTGGGATTCTCCCATATATCACTGGGCTAAACCCAGTTGCTCACCAGTTGCTAGTTGGATGATCCTCCACCCCCCAGGGCGCCAGAAGGACTAACATCTCCGTGAAGTGCCCTGCTTCCACAGCGATGCGCATGTCGGGGTCCACCACGTTGCCGCCGCGCCGCAGCCAGTAGACCACCTGCCGGTAGCGGTGGTCGAGGCTAGGGCCAGGGCTCGGGTCTGCAAAAGTGATGATGATGATGATGATGATGATGATGATGATGATGATGATGATGATGATGATGGTGCTGCTGGTGCTGCTGGTGCTGCTGGTGATTGTTGTTGCGGTTGTTGTGGTTGTTGTGGTTGTGGTTGTCGTGATGATGAGCATGCTATGAATGACTATGATGATGACCTTCTCCCACACCCACATGGCTTCACCCGGGGCGGGTCCCAAGTCTCACGACATGTCCGGCCTTCGGATGAAAATAATCGTTCAGAAGGGAGAGGGTCAAGGTATCTCTCCAAATCCTGAGGTCGCATTGGAAACCATCTTGGAGCCGCTCGGGGGCGGTTTGGCGCAATCTATTTGAGGACCAGTAGATACTTGGGCGGCAATGGGGATTGCACTCAAAACACCACAGAATCTGACAAAGCATGAAACTACAGTATCTATTGATTTGTTTATGTGTCTTTCTATTTTGCTTCTTATTTAAGTAAGTATTCATCTATTCCATTGATCAATGCATATATCATCATTTATCGGCCCATCCGTTCTATTTGTCAATGCAGGTCTCATCATTTATCTACCTATTTCATTCCTAGAGTTCAAAAAAAAATCCGCTTTTGACCCACCCGAAGTTCATGCTCCAAGTCTCTGGGATAAGCCCCCGGCGGCAAACTCTGCCAGGGATCGCGCTGGCATCATCAAGGCCAGAAGGAAGACGGCCCGGCGGAGTTTGCTAAAGAAGGCCACCTCAGGACCATGGAAGCCTGGATATATATATATATATAGTTATAAATAGATCTATCCTTATACATTACAATTTATATATATATATATAATTATAGACATATATATATATATATATGTGTGTGTGTGTGTCTGTGTCATATATCATAGATCATGTATCATGTATCATATATCATATATCACATAACCAACAATGGGAGATGACGGGATTAATGTTGTGGAATATATGTGTACATATATATATATTATATATATTATATAATTATTGTCCATCCAATGTTTATCAATTTGTGGGGGGGGCCATCAGAAAATCTACAATATGGACGGTTCATTGTTTTTGTTTAGTAGTCGAATTCTCAGTGGGATGGCATGGATGTGTTTGGTTTTATGATCGTAAAGTCTTCCATAATATTATGGAAAAGGCCACCAAATAATGGGAAAGAGACCCTCTGACCATCAAACGTTTTGGGAAAAATCAATGAAATAGCCAGCTGTTAGAGGATTGTCCTCATTGAAAAAAAAAATGATTTGATTGCCGGATTCTAGACCCAACCAACAAAATGATGGATGGTCAGCAGCAGCTGATCCAACATCATCTAAAAATGGCGATGTTCATAGATGCTGCCCGCTAAATTATTTTGGGATATATAGGGTAAGATCATCGACTTTGGGAATATGACCTGCATCATTCTCAAGCATGGAACATTGATTCAAACGCTGCCACCAGAAACATGGTTTTAATGAAAATGACCCCTCCAATCTCCAACAAGGGGTCCTTTTGAGGTGAGAAAAGCTCTGTAAAACATGATCACCTAGTACTGGTGACTACTGTATTTTGCCAGGTTGGGCTCATCCAAAGCCATACCGAATTTACTCTCATTTTCCCTAGTCGTTGATTATTTGTTACGAAGCCCCTCTGCCAAACCCTGCCCATTGTTGGGGTCCCACACTTGGAAGATCCTCCCACAAATCGTGAGAGGATAGTAAGCACGATCATAACTTGTTAGAACCTAGCTAAGCTATTGAAAATTGCCATTTATAGTGGATTTTCCCATGAAAAATGGTGATTTCCCATAGTGATGTTAGTTTACCAGAGGGTAACCCCCCGAACCAGGGCCATTCACCACTTCCCAAGCGGGATGATCCACGTGCTTCAGCCTTGGTAGCGCCGGGGCACGCTATCCCTGCTGGCCAAGGCGGTCATGTAGTCCCGTTGGGCGAAGGATTGCGCCACGGCGGCCACATTCGCAAAGGCCAGGGCAGAGAACAGCAAGAACCTCGGGGTTTTGTTTGGGATGGTATTTTATAGTACTTTTTTGCAGTGATAAATAGACCACAATAATAGATGTTGAATAGTATATAATTTTAGACAATAATCAATCAACAGAGGTTTTGATGGCTCATTTCATGTTTTGGGGGATTTAAAAAAATATGCCGCCACGGGGAACATCCCAATCTGGATTGGAAACGGAAGACATTGGGCCGGCTTCGGAGAAAATGAAACCATCTTTGGGAGGTCAGCCATCATGAACATTAATATAGCCACGGAAGGTGCCCATTCATAGATGATTTTGCTATTCAAAATTGCCATTGTCCATAGCTCCCGCAGCGGAACTACACCCCAAAACACCTTCTGACAGCCTGCTGACAGTCCATGAAACGATCACTTCACTTGATTTACGATTTAAGATATACAGTACTGTAGCTTGCAGCAACCGGGCAATTCTCTTTCAAAAACAAACACATGCCCAAAAGAACCAGTCTAAGCCAAGAAAGACATCTTCCCTCACAATGGCGCTGTGTGGTGTTTTGTGAGTTTCCTCCGCGTGTCAGGATGACTTTTTCCTAAGTCCAAACTCTCAAAAATGTCACCGTCAAGTAGCATAAAGCCAACGGATTTGGCCCTATTCTTGGAGTCCAAAATGGTACGCCTGGCAATGCCATAAGCCGCCCATAGGCCACCACTCTTTCCACCCATGGTCGCTCGTCTTGCTTTGCTCCTGAGCCCATGTTAAACCACCAAAGCATTGTCCTTTCACCCATGTTTACAAAGTGCTGCCCTCTGGTAATCAAAGATGGCAATGGAAAATACCCCCATTTATAGATGATTTTCCCATGAAAACCTCCATTGATTACCGGAGGGTAAAGAAAACCATGCCCCAAGTGCCAGGTCTCCCACACAGGGCTGCCATGATTAGCGGAAGGCCGATCGCCAGCAGAGTCGTCCCAGCCAGTAGTAACCAGGCTGGAAGCGCGCTCAGATGGAGCCTGGGACAAGTGGTCCAGGTGGAATTGCAATCACTAAGGATCATAATTATCTCAAAAAACAAAAATAATGATGACAAGACAAATCAAACACATCAGGATCTTAGAGATACCAAGTCATCCACTGTGGCCAAGCAGCTGAAACACTGGCGCACCCCGCGGCTCCGCATGGAGAAAGCCCGCCGACCTGGGTCCATGCAGCCCATGAAGTCCCATCCCACGCACGCTGTGCCACGGCATCGTGCCGCAGGCCAGGCAATGGCCGGCCAAGCAACGGCTACAGGGGATCGGTCCTGGCCGCGCCAAGATCAACGGATTTGGGATACAGTTTGACATAAATGTGATATCATATAACTATAGCCGACTATAACTGTAACTGTATGTGCACATGCAAGGCAAATTCCGATGTTTAATTGTAACCATGATTTAAGCATCATGTTGAGCATCAGCAACATCATCATCATCATCATCATCATCATCATCATCATAATCATCATAATCATCAATCATCAATCATCAATCATCAATCATCAATCATCAATCATCAATCATCAATCATCAATCATCAATCATCAATCATCATCAATCATCATCAATCATCATCAATCATCATCAATCATCATCAATCATCGTCATTCATCATCGATCATCAGCATCACCATCACCATCGCCATCACCATCACCATCATCATCATCATCATCATCATCATCTTCATCATCATCATCATCATCATGATCATCATCATCATCATCATCATCATCATCATCATCATCATCATTACAATCACCATCATAATCACCATCAATATCAATCATCAATAACCAATCATCAATCATCAATCATCACTCGTCAATCATCAATCATCGATCATCAATCATCAATCATCGATCATCAATCATCGATCATCAATCATCAATCATCAATAATCCATCATCGTCGTCGTCGTCGTCGTCGTCGTCATCATCATCATCATCATCATCATCATCACCATCATCATCATCATCATCATCATCACCAGCATCATCATCATCATCATCATCATCATCATCATCATCATCATCATCATCATCACAGATGATTGCGATTATAGTTGTAATTGTATCATGGCTCTTGTGATTGCATTTGTTGCATAATTGCTCCTATGACTATCAAGATACTCACGTGGGGTCCTTGTGGCAGGCCAGCTGGACTAGTGCGCCAGCTCACGTGGAAGTCCATATGCCAAGGGCCATGTTTGGGGGCAGCATCACTCCAGCTGTGAGCCGAGCACTGCAGGTCGAAGCACTGTAGGCAGGCCAACGATCTATGTCTTCCCTGGCCCTGGATTGGATGGAGACATCAAAAGTCTCTGAAAAAAAAACACAACACATGTCTATGGCTCAAAATTATGGTACCAAAAAGGGGCATTTTAAATGGTAAATAAACATAAACCAACCAATTATAGGGTTAATAATTTTGAGCCATACCCACATGAAAAGAAATGTTGGCACTTCGACCCTACAAACCGTGATTTTTATTGATTTCCCCATGGATTCTTCCTCCCAAACACTGCTGGTTGCACTGCCTCCTCTTCCAACAAAGGAGCTTTATCGGCCAACAAGGCCTCTGTGGCAGCCACGTTGGCCGCCGCAACCTGGCCCGAGGAGTGGGTTCAAAAATTCCGATTCAATGGATTGAAATGGGATTTTAATTGGGGTTTAGTGGATTTGAATGGGATTTAAGCAACAACAATGGTGGTTTAATGGAATATGGTGGGGACTGTCATCATTTACCCTCTGGCAATTTAACAGTTAGCGAACTGGAAAATTGCCCAATTTGTATCATTTTGTAAGCTACTAAAATTGGTGTTCTTCCATAGCTATGGTAAACTACCAGAGTTTAATTGGGATACGAATAGCCTTCCTCCAACTACCAGCTCGACCCTGCCAAATTGATCCAACGAGGGGGGACGAGAATTCTCACGGTTCATGTCAGTTGGGAGGAAGGTATTTGATGGGATGCTCATTTTCTTCCCATTGATGGAACAATGGCATATCATCCAAGTCATTAGGCTACAAAATAGTGGTGAAACTCAGGCACATCCAGAACTCTTGGATGACCGAAACAACACCTACCAGTACTACTGTTTTCATCCTCCAGCGTCATCGGTCTCATCACCATTTTAGGGGTTTCATTTCGGGTGGGGAATCTCCCTGTGGCATCCTGGTGCCCACAGTCCCAACATCTCCCACTGGCCTCGGGATCTAGCACTTCCTCGAGTATCTGTCGCATGGCCAATGGTGCCTTTCAGCTGGTGACAGCTGATGCCAGTGATTTAGAACAGGCTTTGGGCAGTGTGGATCCCTGAGTCCCTGACTGGAACCTGTTCTATTTAGAAAATGAACTGGAATACATTAGAAAAATCAGAATTAGAATCCTCGGAACCATCTGGAAAAGGATGCAAAAGGGTATTTCCAGTGCTAAAACCATCGAACCAGGGAGGTTTGGCGAACACGAACACTGACGGATCCCACCTCTGAATGCCAGTGCTCTCGAAACTCTTCCTCCAGCGCTTGAGCCTCCTGGCAGCGAAGCCAAGGCCTCCATGGTCTCCATGCTGGGTTGGGGGGTTGCCCTGCAGGACCAGCATTGGTCCAGCTATGTCCATCTCAGATGGCATATGTGGTGACCCCAAGGCCTCTGGACTTCGAGCATTGATGTAGTCCTTCAAAGCTGCGCAGTCCCTCAGCGCCTGCAGAGATGCTTTCGTAGGACCCTGAATGCAATAGGTGGAGGGTAAAATTACCCCGGGTACTGTATACGAAAAAGTTTGAATTTGGGGAGGCTCTCTAGTTTAGGAAACAAGTCCTTGATGTCCTAGTGATTGACGGTCGAATCATCCATGGAGCTGTCGGTCGAAAAACCTATGTCTTACCATAAGAACTAGAAGGAACACCAGCTGAGCTAGTGACTTGGGATAGTTTGGCTACCTCCCTATTTCACCACTCGGATATACATTGTTTTGGAATCGATGACATGCAGTCCCTTCCCAGCCCCAGTGGCGCGGCAAGCGCCTGGTCAAAGGGTTTGCTGAGCAAAGACATCACCCTCTTCGACAGATCTGGATTGGTCACCACCTGGAGATGCCAATGGCCTGGGAAACTCCTGGGCCTTTTCTACATGGAAACTGTCACCACATCCCAGATCTTGCATGAGTTGCTGATTGCATAGGAGGCTCATTGTTGCTGCGCGTTTGTGACGGAGGTCATTCGCACTTCAACTGGTAACATCGTCCGATCCCAACTGTCACCTGCTTCTCAATCTTGGCCATCACCATTTCAGGCGGCCGAGAGAAATGGTCGAATCCAAATGTGCTGAAGCATTGGTTTTTCCACATGGGTCGCTAGCTCGTGCTCAAAATCATTCTGACTGCCAAGTCAGTGAGGTAAGGATTGAGGATGATTGAGGGTGGCACTGACGCTTACACCTGTTTCAGGATTGACAATGGTTCTGGGCACACTCCACTGCATTAATCTCCATGATGTGCATCTATGTGCCATGTTCAAATCCAACCCTTAAAAAATCCTAGGAGAAATGAGGGGCTCATGTGTCTGGATTGGCGCATGCTTCTTAAAGTGTAGCAGTGGAGCCCTGCTAGGAGCTCATGTCAGCGGCGGAAAGTGAGGAATGATCACAGGCTGCAAAGACCCTCACCAGTGATTTCTCAGAGATTAGCCTCTAGCAAATCCACTGCCATTGTCGCTGGCTAGCACGTTCTTTCCCCTCCTCGTGCTTATTTCCCAATGATAAGTTTATCTGACCGGCTGATTGTAGGATATGTTTAGCACATAAGTCGGAACTTGGAACATTGCAACCACTTCCCAAGTGTAAAAGTCGGCTAGGGAGGCTGATTGGAAACTGCCAGCCACTGAAATAGGTCATATCCTCAATTGATGGCGTGACATCAACTCATTGGAAATCCATGGAGGTCCCAATGTTTGATCTTCTCCTCTTGGTGAATATCTACATCCTCGTTGGTCAATCTCCTGAGCTGGTGATGAAAACCCTGGAGTGGTCCACAGTTCGGCTCAGGCTCCCCCGCTTCTGGTGAGCCAGCTGCTCAGCCAAGGGTTTCTCCACCGTGGATTTCCTGAGCAGAACTTCACAGATCTGGAACCATACAATGGGGGTGTTTCATATTTGGGTGACGGGATGAAGATCTGCTCTTCCTTGTTCCAGGTCACTTTGAATGAATGGAAGGTCTATGATTTCAGACTCTGACACAAGAGGGTCCAAGCGAATTGAAGGGGTTCTGTGCGTACGGAGAGGGGTACCAGCAAGCAGCTTTTGGACCGTTCAACCGCAAGTTTTTGTTTGCATCTCTGTGCCACAAGTCATGCCATTCCTCTTACAGGCCGGCTGCCGTTCTCAAGAAGCAACATCTTGAACATCCCAGAGAAGACGGCTAAAGTCCGTCTATTTCATGTCAGGATGCTTCAATCAGTTTCATTAATCTGGCTACTGTATATATAGAGCGTATGATTTACCAACCCAAGATACAGTAGGGTGGCTTTGCCTGGGTTGGGCCTTTCCACGATTCCACGACCATGATTCCACCCAGATTCATGTCAACCCTGGATCAGTCAACACCCGGGATTTTTAATTGGAGGGATGCATTTTTGCTGGCATTATAACTATATAACTTTAACTGTATATCTGAGTGTCTAGCTACCTACTTAGCTAGCTAGCTATCACTGTTTTGCATGACACCCTTGATTGACAAACCCGAATTTAGTAATCTGGGTGTGACATTGCCATAGGTTCGCGCTTTTTCCACCGCTGGCATCACTGAGTTCCCGACAAGAGATCTTCCAAGAAAACTGGCACCTGATCCGTGGAACCCTGGTCATGAAACAACTCTTCTCTAGGGCTTACCTCTACTATATATAACTTCTGATATTTTGATGCATTTCTAGCACCTGAAACTTCACATCGAAATTCAAAAACAAGTGCTTAGAGCTTAGAGATGTGTTCTATTTGCGGGATCATGTTTACTTTGGATCATTAGATTCTCTCTCTCTCTCTCCCTCCATTTTTCTGTTGCCACGTCTCACTTTTGGGGTTGTATCTCAAACAGCTCTCTCTGTATCTCGAACGCTTCACTCCCAGACGGCTTCGAGTCGAACCCTGCTTTTTAACCACGACCCAAAGCCGATTTGTCAAGGCGGGCTGCCCACCCGTGGCTGAAAATGGTGACTTCTCGCCACTGAAAGTGGGGCAAAGGCCTCACATGCCTTGAGCAACGACTTGAAGGACCTGGCTCAGCAGCTACAATTCTTCGCCAATTTCCTGAGAACTTTGAGGTTGAACGATTGAACTGAGTTTTTCATGGATCCTTCGTTCAATTCGTTGAAACACCCCACGACTCCTCGTGGCTTCACCCGGTCACCCCATCTCTCACATCTACTGCGCAGGCGCTCAATGCCCAAGAATGATTACTTGCTGCTTAAGGGATGGTGGAATGGGATTATTGTTACTAGTTATGGATCATTCCCCAATTCCAAGCACCAGTGGTAAGGCTATGGTTAAGGCTACCATAGGGTTGGAGCTTGACCCCACCAAAACATGTAGAAATGGCACTGCAACTTTGGACATGGCTGATGCGAAGTGGACTTGGCTGGGGAAATGGGGAGAGCTGCCCAGTGCCCAATCAGCAATCCTGGGCGCATCTCCGACAACCAAATGTCCAGTTCACACCTGGGCAATCTCCAAGATTTGGGACACTTTTCGAAGCTAGGATTTGCCTCAAAGATGTTGAAAAACCCATGTGATGTCTGGAATTGCCCCAACAGAATCAACAGCAGGAATTTGAGAAATGGAATTCTTTTGCTAGCACAAGTTACAGAAATACCAAGATGGAGGTCACCAAATCTTGAGCTGAACCCACCTACCCACTTTCTGGAGTGCACCCCTTAGTGATCCTGGAACTGGGACCACTGATGACCACTGCCCGAAAAAAGGGCACTCCCCGCGCCAGGATTGTTCACCGTGCCGGGCAGCAAAATTTCGTGCAATGCAAAGCAATTGTTGCAAGAGCTGCCAGTATCTGTCAATTTTTGCTCACAGAGGTTCAAGGATTTGCTTCAGAAGACCTCTTCACTTCCAAGCTATCAGTTGATGTTTCTGTTATTTGTGACCCGCCTCTTCGGCACGGCTGGAAATAGATGGATAGCAAGGGAACATCTGTCCCTTTTTCAGCGCTTGTGGCCCGCGAAGCTTACTAAAACTCGGAGCATGGCGCTCCTACGCTCCCGCCATCACCCGCATAGCCTGGCTCAACAAGGCTATGGCCACTCTGACTTGGAAGGGGAAACCGTTTTCCGCAGGTCATGTCCGTGTCACATTGGAGGTGACTCAAAACTGCGGTGAAAGTTGGGAAACCTGTGATTTCCATGACGTTTTTGCTCTTCATGAAATCTTCTTTCAAACAGCAATATAAAAACCATCCCACTGCAGAAAAACTCTCCAACACGGAGCATCCCAACATTGGCGGATCACCCAAACGCTTGAACCATGTGGCTTGATTGTCGTCCGGGCCGCAGTGCATCCCCAACACCCTCAACTCAAGAGCTGCGAAACCCCTCCAACTTCATCGAAAATCACCCCATCATCCGATCATCATCCCCCTAAAAAAAAAACTCCAAGATTTTTTTGGGGGGGTTCCACCAGGCCCACCAGGTTCATCACCAGCGCCCGGCGACACCGTGCCTCAAAATGAATGCAGGTGCCGCAGCGCCTGCGCTCGCAGGTTGTGTGGAAAGGGCAACGTCGAGCCCGAAGCCTTGGCTCCCAAGGCTGGGCCGTGCGCCAGGCCGCCCTGGCACGTGGCAGTGGGTAGGGGGTGGGGGGAGGGGGTTCGGGGGGAGTTGGTTAAGGAAAGGTTGTCGTGTAGTTGGTGTGGCATGAGCATGCTCTATGTAAGTTGAATATAAGCTTAAAAGGATGATATTAAGAATGATAAGAATGGTGAGAAGGGAAGAATAAGACAAAGAACCATGATGGAAAATATCCATTTGGCAATTAAACTGACATAGGCTCTGCTTTGATGTTTGCTAAAGGTGGTGGGTTTGGAGAACTGCTTTGGATCTTCTCTCTGGCAAAGACTTTGAACAAAGCGTTCCAAACGTACAAATAAAATGATTGTTTTCTTAGTGGAATGCTCGCGAGATTTACACCCCTTTGCTGAGCAGTGCCCAAAAAAACCTCTGTCATCTCCAGGATAAACTGGTTGTTTGGTGAGGGAGCCAACATTGGATCATCACAACTACCATGATTCCCAGTATACGGCACCGGTGCCCACAAGCTTTCGCCTGCTGCGAGATGGTTGAGAGCCGACTGTGATGATGAAGAACGCTCCTGGAAAGACGCAATACAGCACAGAATGTATAAATGCACATATGTACGTATGCATGTATCATTGCAGAATGAAGTAATTGTACATGTATATGTATGTGTCTGAGTATATGTATATGTATATGTATATGTATATGTATATGTATATGTATATTATATGTATATGTATGTGTATATATATATATTCATATTCATATTCATATAAGCATACACACATGCACATTATCGTCTATTGCTACATATTGTACACCCTCCAGACATAAATGGCACATTGTGACCACTGCCCTCCGGAAATCCCACCACATAACGTTTCCGTCCTGGCGCTAACCCTGCTGTGGAGCAGCGTTGAGCGATGGCTGGCACCATGAAATTCATCGGGCAGCTCGGGATATCCAAGCACTTCGCCAGCGGATCCGGCTGACATCCAGTCCTAACAGAAGCACTGAAGGGATGGATCCCGCGACTCTCTTTGATTCATGTGAACTTATACCGTTTATACTGGTATTTGTTTTGTTTATGATTCATTCATGTATATATGTTTACTTATATTTGGTTCATTGATTAACTTATTCACTTAATTCATCTATTTATAGCTAGCTAGCTAGTAAACTAACTAACTTTCTTATCTCCTTTCAGCTGACTAACTAACCAACTAAGCTATAAGTTTCTTCCACACACCTGCGCCTGTGGCTGCAGTAGGGTTCCCGAAATCACTTTGGGGTCCAGGGGTCTGCCCCGATGACGCTCAGGAAGCGTTTCAGCAAGTCGATGACCAACAAACCTCAGCCGACACGTGGCTTTCTGCAGCTGGGCTGGTGCTACTGCTTGGGGATGACCAAGTCTTTCTCCTGCCTTGGAAATGCCCGGCGATATGATCATTTTTATCGTGTCATCCCTGTTACTTGACGAGGATTCCCATTGAAGAGCACGAAAATCCTTCCATTCAAACAACCACGTGACATGACTTACATGGTTGACCTTAGGTTCTTTGGCTGGTGTGTCCACGAGTCGGCCCATATCGGCCCAGTTATGGGCCCGTAGAGCTACCAGGAAACAACC
The DNA here is from genome assembly GCA_003297045.1 of Symbiodinium sp. clade C Y103. Taxonomy (NCBI): domain Eukaryota; class Dinophyceae; order Suessiales; family Symbiodiniaceae; genus Cladocopium; species Cladocopium sp. clade C. Next base: position 94,701 of record BGPT01000936.1, on the reverse strand, counting down.
CAAATCGTAGAGCCAAATCCTTGGTGCCATGAGACAAGAAGCACACAGAGTGGCACAAACAGTGCTGTTGTGGCTGTTCTTGTCCTTGTTCATGTGTCTCTTTCTGCTTCTTGCTATTCCTCTTTATATGTTTCTGAGGCTTGTGTAATCTTGTGTGTATGTTACGTATGTTTATACTATTGCACTCAATTATTGTCGTAGTTGAGGCCGTTGGTTACTAGTAAAAGCCGAAGCCATTCTACTTATATAACTTAACAGTAGCCTGTAATGTTCAACAGCTGAAGCTCCGGAACTTGCATACTTAAATCTCCCATGATTCTCAGAACCTTGCACATTTTAAATTGTGCTAGCTTTCATGTCATTATCTGCAGAAAAGGTCAAAATGCATGCCGCCTCTATCATGGCATTCTATCCAGCATTTTGCATTGAGGTTTACATATGATTTTATTGCGTTCTGCTGACATAGATCGCAACACATGTTTGTGCAAGAAAGAAGTGGGGTCAACTAAGCCTGGGTCCAAGCAATATCAATCCACTCCTTGGCTATGCAGCAGGATCAACGCCGCACATAGTTTTAAGACCATTCTCTGCTGGCCTAGTATGGCAAATGTGCATTCATCCCCCCAAACTGGGTGGCCACTGCGCGTGCCCATGAGGCACACCAAAGCCAAGAGGCGACTTTGTGCACGACATGGAAGGTATCACCAAAGCCGGCCAGAAGGGAAACCAGAAGATTTCCTCCCATGACCTTAGTTGATATTGCCTGTGCTCGCCAGCCCTTAATCCAAAAATCTTTGATGTTAGCAAGGCCAGTCGCAGTCTTCATGGTGGCACCCCCAAAGCATATGGGTAAACAGAACTAACATGAAACATTTTGCCATCCGGTGACTCCGCGCCCGTACACAACGCCACACAAAGACCTACAGAAAAACCTTCCAGACTAGCACAGTAGATTCGTCATTTTTTTCCAATTGCTCTGCAGGCAACCACAAGATGGAATAAAATGAACAAGCAAAGTCCTATAACATTACCAACCTCCGATGCCTTTTTCAAATGACTTGCTGAGCTTTAAAAAGACACGTTGCATCCCTTGCTAGAAGCATCCAATTTAGATCCCCCATTCACTGCTAGCCACGCAGATGAAGAGCAACAGCGATGGCCACGTGTCTCGTCGCAGGATGTTGCCCACGTACAACGGCGTTCGGCAGGAGAAGATGTTCAGCTCCACGGCAATAGACATCCTGAGATGCCGACCGACGGCACATTGGAGGTGGAGATGGTAATGGTCTGATAGGACATGGTCATCCAAAGGCCCTTTGGGGATTAATTGCTTGCGATATGTTCTCGTATGTTCTTGTATTCAGTTGATAGATTCAGCGCATGTCTATCTGTCTTAAACATATCTCTATATATATATATATATGTGAATGACATACAAGTAGCAAGAAAGAGGGACTCCTATGAGCTGGGGGCGGTCAGGACACTGAAGATAGGTCACGGCCATGCGATACTTTCGACGTTCCTCTGGATCCGTGGAGGAGTCCGAGTGAATGACGTCCGACAGGTACAATGCCATGGTCTGTCCCGTGCCAATGAAGCCATACCTCAGTGAGTTGCCAGGGAAGGGAGCTCAAAGTTGCAGCCCTTAGCTGACTTTCCCAAATGTTGTCAAGGTCAAGCTCGATCCACACCCTTCGGGTCTACTTGCACGCTTACCCCCCTCATGCCAAAACCATTGGGTTCTATATGTCGTTCAGCTGCTGGCTGACACAACCCCAAATCCTCCCTAATCCTTAGCTCTGGAGTTCTCCAAGTTGCAAGAAGGCAGCCAACAAAATCTGTGGCATAGATGGAATCTCCGGCAATGCCGAAGGGGACGCATTATCACTGGCCACTGGCAGCATCGTCACATCATTCACCAGGGCCAACAGGATCACCTTGGGAGTCTGGGAACAAAAGAACCATCCTGGCCCATCCTCCGACTGAGCCAGAGGCCATGCAATATTCTCCACAATGGTGAAGAAAGGGAAATGTTTACACCACTGAAGTTTCAAATCTCAATGAAGATTTTCAAAAAGTAGTGAGTGACATGATGTCTCTAAATGAACTCCGGTCGTCCTGGTCGTTTTGAGAATCCTTCATTTTCGGTTGTGCTTGGGATACCCGTCAGACAGAATCATCTCTCGGCGTTCCTGGAGATGCTCCAAGGCACGTAAAGGGCAGGCATTGTATCGTTGTAGGCATAAATTAGGATAGATAAGACGAGCACAATCTGGATCGTAGCACCAATGCGGTACCTTTGGCCAGGCACAGGAACTCTTTCTACAACAACTGACTTGACGCAAAAAACGATGGATGGCGATCAACAAATCAGACCCCGACAAAAAAATCGAATGGTGTTAGTCCATCAGACTAGTCATGGAAGATGGGGAAGCAGTTTCTCAGTCGTTCATGAGGCAATGGCAAGCCACAGCTTGGGCAGTGGACTGCAAGGGCAGCTTTGTTGACTCATGAAATGATGTTCAAGCCAGTCATTTCTACAGCACTTCTTGGTGATCAATAGGAGACTGCTACCTTCCTTGTTACAAACCTCTAAGAAGAAACCTCTCAAAAAGCTTCACTTGAAAGCACTATCAAGTTCCCGCATTTTTGGTACCTGGCAAACACTTGTCCGCCTGAACTAGCTAAAAGACACCACCCCAAACAACGCCAGGCGGCAAGACATACGACCGAAGCCGGGCAAAGATCTTCCGGGACTCCACCACGGCATCGAAGATGGCACTGAGCCTTGGTTCCGGCGTAACGAGATGCCGAATCGGTTTGCATTTGCTGCCCACATGGGCCTCCAATGGCTCCCATACAACAGTCAATAGATTTCAACAAATGATAGCAAATCAGCCAATGGTTTTAGAGTTCTGATAGCACTATATTGTCTTTTCCCAGGACATGGAATCCATTTCCCAACGGTCTCATTCACAAATGAAAGCCTCAAATATTATTGATACACTCCTAACTTCCAACTTATATAGTAGGGCCACAAATCTCATGCATGGCATCCCTTATTACAAACACTCCAGTATCTGTCACTGTTGGCTCGCAAAACAAATAATGCCCCCATGATTCGCCAGCCCCTAAATTCATCACTTGGCATGTCGAAACCCCCCGTTTGATTGCTCAAATCCCTTCAATGTTCGCCAATTTTTCTATTTTGGTGAATGACTGTGGGTTCAAAAATACTGAAGGGTAGCTCATGGTAGCTCCAACATCTCCGATCCAATAAATTCAATAGTTGATCCCACTACCGTAGTAATGACATGCAATTACAATTTATTCCCTTACCGTATGTCCCTAATTCATGTTGTTCTAATCTATTCGTACGTTACCGTAGGTCAAAACGGATCAAAACCAAACAAACATGAAGAAACAATTGTTGATCAAAAGCGTTGATGACAAAACGCAAAAACATCCAATTTTCCTGATTCATTTCTGCCGGTCTATATAATTCCCAAGAGTTGATATGTGCATAACTGTTGTTTGTTTCAAAGTAAAACTTTGGTTTTCCCATGACCCTCTCCATATCTTGCCTGGTGAGTGAAGTCCCACATGAATTCTCCGGTGATGGTTCATGATCAGTCCCGTATTCGCATGATGTCCACATATCTTGCAAGGTGAAATCCCAATGTTCGTTGGCAAATAATCTACCATGAACCCAGAGATGAATGGGATGACCAAAAACACCAAAGTTGGTTAAATCCCAATGTCTGCTCTGGTGAAGTACCAGTCTACCCTTGCAAAATTGCTTCTAATATCTGCTGATTGTTGAATATAGTCTGTTAAGACTTGCTGGTAACGAACCCATCATAAACTCATGAATGAAGGAGCACAATTTGTGTGCGTTTCCTTTCTTTCCAAGGGAAGTCCTCTCTAAAAAGCAGCAACCCCTGGTTGTATGCATTTCTGCAGGTGTTGTCCCCATATCTTGCTTTGTCAAACCCCAACATGCCTGAGTCATGGTTTTTGCCTTCGTTTGATCGCGGCCAGTCTGCAAGGGAGCTCTGTGGAGAAAGACGCAGAAATTCAGACCCATTCTTGGAGAAAGCTGATGATCTCCCCCTTTAGCTTCCCATGAAATCTGGAACATCACTCGAATATATAGATTGGTTTTCCCTTCTCTCTGGAATTTCCAACTAGTGATTTCCCACTAAAAATGACATTTTCTCCATGAAAACGGGTGAGTTTCCCATTTCCCACGGCTGTGGCCCAAGGCGCCCCGGCTGCGTGAGGATGATATCCGCCGCGCTGCGTGCCGCCTCGGTGGCCCCATCCACGGCGATGCCGATCTGCGCCTGCGCCAGCGCCGGGGCATCGTTGACGCCATCGCCTCAGCTGCGCCATGGAGTTCTGGAAGCCATGGCCCGGCGAGTTCGATGATTAGTGATGATTTACCTTTTAGAAATGATGACTTTCCATAGTCTTTGTCAAATTGTGACAGGGTACTTCAACTGATGTTAGAATGAATGTTGTGTCCTATGGGAGCTCTCATGTTCGATGCAATGGTACCCCAGTTGCTTCAGCAGCAAACTTGTCGGATGATCTATACTCGTGGACAAGTACTTAGAACATAAAGTGTTTTCCAAATGCAACGGACGCGTCACTTAGAACATCACCAAACCACATACTTAGAACATGACACAATCAAGATGGGGATGTTCTAAGTACATACTTAGAACATCAAGTCAAGAAACCACATACTTAGAACATAATCACTTTGGAGACTTGGCGGACTCGGGCCTAAGATCTTGACTTTCTGCTCAAATTCGCCAGGTCACCTGTCATGCCAACCACCAAACCACGATTTTGCAGCACCAAAATCACCTGCAAAGGCAAGGCAAGTTCCCCAGGCAATGCAGCTGGCAGTGGGCCATGTTCTCCTCAAATATCGCGGCTTTGGGCCCCAAAGAAATGAAGAGAACATCCAAAGCACTCCAATCCCACAGGGTTTCGGGGTGTTGATTCGCATTTTGCACCTCAAATTTTTGGACATGTTTCAAACAAATACCCTCCGGTAATTTAGTACAGCTATGGAAAATCACAAATTCTAATAGATAAATCAATGTGAATCATGTATAAATGATAAATGGTCCATTTTCAATAGCAAAGTGCTTAAATACCACAGGGTATATGCTTCTTCGGTCAACCACCCCCAGAACCAGGTGCACCCCTCGGTTTCCACCTCGCGCTTGTCCTTCGGCAGAACCTGTGCAAACCCGTCCTTAGAATCTTCAAGGTGGGGCGGTCGATGAGTCAGGAATTCACCCTTCCACCAATCATTCACCAAACTTTGCCCATAATTGGCTATCTCCCCGATCTGATGTTCAAATCCACCTTCATTTCTTTCGGTTGATGAATTCCGAATTCCAAAGTCACCCAGTCACCCCCCAAGAAACACATCACCCATCATTCACCCAACGATTTCCCAACCCTTCACCGTTTCCCCAACCCCCCGCCGGGTCACCGAGATCACTATGGTCTCATCCCTGGTGGCTGAGGCGGGCCACAGGTCACTCGCCGGCAAGACGTTGGTGCCCAAGCCGATGAGGCGCGAAGTCTCGATGGCGATGTTCAGGTGGTCACCTCCGATGGTTGTGAAATCACCAGGGGATGGAAGCGACAACCTATTCGGATCTCTTGATTTCTAAAAAAGAACTCTGGGAATAATGGGATTAGAATGGAATAAACCATCTACCAACTGGTGTCGAGAAATGTTCAAAGAGCTGAGGGATGTGTTTTTTTCCCGAATTGTTGGGAGATATGGAGGTTTCCTAAAATCGCCAAAACCCCCCAAACCCCACTTTACGAGACCCCCGTATGATGAGATACTGAAACCGTATGAAACCGTGCGGTGCCTTACATTGAGGAAACAAATTGTCAGTGGTAGATACACCATGATACAACAAGTGAAATACCCAAGATTGGAATAAAATGGAATAAACATGTTCCCAATGCACGTTAAGACTACCCCCCTTGTACTCTCGTGCCCTTGCATGAGATTTTGATGCAGAGCCGGGTGATGGATGAGCTCCCCATCCCAAAACATCATCTGGTGTGGGGTTTTGGAAAGTAGGAAATTGAAACCGCCAACCAGTACCATTGGTGATCTCCAACTGATGGTGTTGAATTTCATGTAACTTCCACATGTTTGAACGTCGTTTTAGTCATTTTAGTCTTCACAAAGGTTGGCTATGCCGCGACGCATTGACAATGGCAAATTGGATCTATATCTATCTGATCTGATCCGATCTAATCTAGTCCAAGCTATCTACAAAATTCTACAAACATGTCCCCTTAGTGTTCTAACACCCGGCCCATCCCCACCTGTGATCATCTTCACGTTGATCCCTGCCTCACGGATCCGATAGATCGTCAGCTTGGTGTCGTTCCTCGGAGGGTCCAACATAGGGATGATCGCGGAGAAGACCATGGGCCCCTCGTTGTGGGCCACCGCCAAACCCACCGTCTTGTAGCCCTGGGAACTGAAACGCACATCCACCTCCTTCAGCTCTTCACGCATCTTCTCCTTGGAAAATGGGAAGGATATTGGAGGAGCTGTTTGGACAGGAACACAGGATTTGTTGATCTCGTGGGCCCATGACTTACTGCTCGTAACTGCAGGTCTTTGGCCATCAAAGACCTACTATTCACTTTAATATATATATATATATCTATCTATCTATCTATCTATCTATCTATCTATCTATCTAACTATATCTATATCTGTGTGTGTGCGTGCATTTATTTATTTGTTTTATCTATTTATTTATCTATTTATTTATTCATTCATTTATATGTACTGTATATGAATATTCCCTCAGTTTCACAACTGAGTTCAACCCATGAAGACCTGGCTGTCCGGTATGATTAGCTGATCAGCTCTTGGTATCTTCCCGGTCAAATTGGCCAGTTCCGTTGCTGCACGCCTGTGCCTATTCCACTCTTGTTGGATTACCATCCATCCCACGTTCAACCACGCGGCCGCATCCGCACATTCCCAGCAATCTCCACCATCATCTCCCGTCACCAGAACCTTATCCACCAAACCCTTGGAGATTTTCAGTTTGCCTTTCTCTTCATGCTCGCAATAGACCACGGTGCGCTTCACCGTTGGGTTGAAGCCCACGAATTTCTCCTTCTTGTACATGTTCATCAACTTATCCGCCTCAGGGGCATCAGCAGTGACCCAAGTTTTTGAGGAACCCAAGAACTGTCATCTTGATTTGTCGAGCATGCAAATCAACGAAAATCATCTCCCAAACCCATTTCGCTATCTCCTGCGACAGTTTCGACTGTGCAAATGCAAAGGACGAGGTGAAATGAAAGAAGCATTTGGTCTGCAAGGAGCCATCAACCCACCCTGTGGTTCACTACGACCAACCCCATGGCACCTCCTCCTCCCCAAAGTGTTCATGACCAGAGCCCAGGATGGCTTTGTCAATGGGATCCTCCTGAGGTTCAAGCCACCGCTTCAGCACCACTTTCGGTGATGGTAAGATCCCACTCAAAACAAACAAATGGAGATACATATATCATAGATCTCAAGTTCATTCTTTGATTTTGCTGATGATCTGACTGATGGTTGGCCAACATCGGCCCCAACAGGGCCCGTCCTTGTTGGCCGGATTGGAGGCAAGACAGGCATACAGCAGTGCATCGTCTTTGGTCATCCGGTTGGTCCAGGTGCGATGGGGCAACACCCGCATGTCCGCCGTGGTCAGGGTGCCGGTCTTGTCACTACAGAGCACCGTCATGGAAGCCTTAGTGGCCATGGGGTTGCCTGACAAGGACGTACCCAACCCTGCACGGATCCACCTTGGAATTTGAAGATATATGCAACCCAAGGCTACGGGACAGAACTCCAGGTGCGCAAAAATCACCAAACTGGCACCCAAGCATTGCAGTTCAACCACGCAAGCATTTCTAGTGACGTGGGGAACCTGCCCTGCCCCATGCCCCTAGGTCCCAGTGACTATCTCCTGCAGGGCAGTCAAATGTGTCACAATGGCCTGCCGTTTGGCCATGCTGGCGGCACCTATGGCCATGGTCACCTGGCAAGGAAGATGTTTCAGCCCCCATCCATTTTGGTGTTCACCGAAGGGGCAGGCTTTTGACCCATATCCGATCCAAAATCGGGGACATCACTTATCATTAAGTATCCACTTTTTGCGGGATCTGGTTCGGTTTACCGGGGATGTTTTCGTGGATTTTGTTGATTTTGGGTTCCCAAATGTGTGGACAAAGGATAGCACCTGCATCACCAATGGCAGGGCAATGGGCACAGCGCCAATGACCAAGGCCAACACCTTGGCCCAGGATGACCAGTGGATAGGTTCCCCATGATTCTCCGTGCTAATCAGCTTGTCTTACCTGAAGTGAACGCCCACGCATGGCATCCCCAAAATGATCGCAAAGGATGCGTGATAGTTAAAAAAACATATTAGGTCTTCTCTTTCTTCTCTAAATTCCTTCTCCCGGACTCGGACGCAAATCACCTTCACTGCGTATTTGCAGGACTCCGCCTTTAGAGTTCAATTGTTCCAACAGACATCAAACATGAGTCGAGTGATATCTATGAGATAAAATGCAATATATATATATATATGTGTGTGTGTTATAATATCTCCAACCCCAGCATATCCACCAAGCTTCGTTCAGAAGCGCCTTGGAGAAGCGAACACTTCGATGCCCCACGTCAATGTAGAGCACCACACCGGCATCAACCAGAGCCAACAGGATCACAGCATGGACCACCTGCCGCAGTGACAAAGGCAAACACTCACTGAAGCAGTTTGTTTAAACGTTTGAAAAGCACCGCCAAGACTTTGCATCTACCAGCACGTGCAGTAACCTTATGGTAGACTGGTAGATGTGGATATGAGATGAGATGAGATATACGCTTCAAGTTCGGGTGCCAATGGATGGATTCCTCGAATTCTGAAGCTTCAAATTTCCACACGGCCCAGTTACGTCTCGAATTTCAACAAGGGCCTGCATGATCTTTCGCTCAAAGAGGCTTGCCTGGTGCCCGGAGGCCTCTGCCACCAGCCCTGCGGCCTGGCACTGGGCAAATTATGCTAGCACAGCCATGAAGATTCGCACAAAAAGACAGATGATCATAGTGGATGATACATGATGATACCATATTACTACTATATATTACTATATAAATGCTGAGAATTGATGTCTCCAACCCTGATGATGTAAGAAGACTGGTTGATAATCCAAGCTCAGCAGCAGAGATCGTCACCCAATAGGGCTGCCAGTTGAAGATCAAGCCCTACACCCCTTCCCGGGCAATGATGGCCCCTACCTGTCCAATCTCCGTGTTGAGACCGGTTTCCTTCACCTCGCAGTGCGCTTCTCCCTGCCTCGGTCGTTGCTTCTGTAGCTGGTTCTGCAACAGCTAATGGCCACTTGAATGGGAAAAATGACGATGAACCAGGAGACAAATGGGAGATGTTGGGGGAATTCTATTTATAGACAAAATCCTGGTTTTTGAGCTGCAGGTCAGAAAAATCGGAGTACCCTGATGATCACGGATGGGAAATGGTTTAGCTCCTAAGTGGTAAGATCTTCCCCGTCATTGCATTTATGCGGAGGGAGCAAACCGAAGATGGGCTAAACTGATCATCCCTGCCTTGCTTTGGATCTGCATTTAACGTTATCTCATGTTGCAAACTTTACTGTTTGGGGAGTGAGAATTTGCTAAGCACTATTTCACCATCACTTTGGGTTCTGTTTGAAAGGCCGCTTTAGGTCATGTTCCCTTTTTCTGCTGGTTAAATCCAACTGGCAAGTGTTGTGCTCTCAAATTGTGAGAGCATGTTGTGAAGGGCTTCTCTCAACTAAGAATGATGATTTTCCCTCAAAAATTGTTCCGCTGCTTCCATCATATCCTCAACCGGTCATATAGAAAATGATTCCCACGTCAACCCAAATTTTGGCTTGCATTCCCATTCCTAATACGCGACATCTTGCAGAAATACTCACTCGAACAGGACATTAACTGCAGCATTCCTCCATGTAAATGGCTCAAACTGAACCGATCTTCACCAATCTTTGTGCCCGAAAAAGGCTAAACCCCAAAAATCACCAGCCCAAGAGCCAGAGCTCCTGAGCTGCTAGGGAATCCCATTTTCTCGGGTTCAAATCACATTTTCACTAGGCCCATGGGGTCACCCAACTCCCCAGCCTCCAGCCTCCCCCCGTTGGCCGAGCTGCTTCACGATGCATCCGCTCAGCAGCTGCCGCCCGGCGCCCTGCGGCTCGTCTGGGCGCTCGGGCCGCGGCACCTTGCGCGGCAGCGGCTCGCCGGTGAGGGCAGCAGTGTCCACCAGCATCTCGTCGCCCTTGGGGGAAGTTGGGGAGTGTGCGAAGGGGAAACTGAGCGAAAACCACGGGAAAGCACAAGTTCTGATAACGATTTTTAGGCTGATGTGCTTGGTGACACTACCACCTTTTGGATCCTTTTGGTGGAAAATGCAGTCCGCTAAAATCTTCTGTGATTTCTTTTTGCTCAAAGTCTGGGAAGAATTGCACAACGTTTTTGGTCTCCAAGGGTGTGACAGTTCTGATGATGGCCTCCACTATGGCAAGTTATCTACGGTGTCGGTTCCCTACTGCCCCGGTAGCGGTTTGCAAACAAATCCAGCCGCTTGTCATGTGAGAACCACCTGGAGCTGGAAATTGCATAGGTTTCAACATTGGATAGGTTTGATTGGTTCCAAGATTCATTCGGCGCATTTCAAAAAAATCGTGGTGACTGGTGTTTTGACATGTTTTGAACCCAAAACTCATTGCGTCCCCAACCTCTGAGTCCCGAAAAACCTTCACGCCTCAAGGAACTCGCAATCCGCTGGGACGATGTTGCCACCCCGCAGGAAAATCCTCAGTGGTGAAGCTGGTGCCTTCAGCTGGAAGAGCTGCTCTGTCTATTTAAAGAATATGAAACCAATCTTCAATTCCAGACTCGACTTTTACCGCCGTGTTTTTTTAATCTGGGATCTGGCAAGTTTACCTTGGTCAACAAACTCATGGACTTGCCAGTTTTTTGTGGCCTAGAATTTTGAGACCAAGTCCCCCATGAAACCCTGGCAACACCCTTCCCATCACCAAAAAGATCCAGGGTGGCGTGGGTGAAAGCTGAGGCTCTCCAAGAATCTTGGACACCCCCATGGCCGGCTGGCTTTCTTAGCCACGTAAAATTTCCATGTTTTCTTAGCCTTGTATTTTTATGTTTAGCCACGAAAACACATTTAGCCTTGAAAAAGCTTAGCCACGTCATAGACCTGTATATAGACATCTTAATTGCAACTGTTTTTTAAATTCAATTATGTTTGTCTGCTATGTCATAGGCTTTTTAATGTCCATTGTTTTTTCTTAATTCAATCATTTTTGTCTTCTATGTAAAAAGTTTTCTCAATTTCCATTCTTTCCTTAAATTTAGATTGTTTTTCTTTCTCATTATTTTTTTTTCTTTACAGACATGTTATATTATATTTGTCTTCATTTGTAACTTTAAGCCCGATTTCGATACAGTCTATTGACAAAAGAATCGATTTCGATACAATCTATTGAAAAAAGATCCGGTTTCGATACAATCTATTGAGAAAAGATCCGGTTTCGATACAATCTATTGAAAAAAGGTCCGGTTTCGATACAATCTATTGAAAAAAGGTCCGGTTTCGATACAATCTATTGGAAAAAGGTACGGTTTCGATACAATCTATTGGAAAAAGGTCCGGTTTCGATACAATCTATTGAAAAAAGGTCCGGGCATTTTTTCAATAGATTGTATCGAAACCGGGCCTTTTGCCAATAGATTGCATCGAAACCGGGCCTTTTGCCAATAGATTGCATCGAAACCGGGCCTTTTGTATCGAAACCGGACCTTTTGCCAATAGATTGTATCGAAACCGGGCCGTTTTTCATCTTTTTTCAATAGAACCAAACCTTTTTCCAATAGATTGTATCGAGACCGGACCTTTTTTCAATAGACTGTATCGAAATCGAGCATTTTTTCAATAGATTGTATCGAAACCGGGCCTTTTTCCAATAGATTGTATCGAAATCGGACCTTTTGTCAATAGATTGTATCGAAACGGTACCTTTTTTCAATAGATTAATTGTATCGAAATCAGACCTTTTTTCAATAGATTGTATCGAAACCGGACCTTTTTTCCATAGACCATATCGAGTTTGTATTTTTTTTCAATAGATTGTTTTTAAAAGATTCTACAAGTGTGTTTAGTTATTTGTTCAAGATTGTTTCAATAGTATCTTTGTTTTTATTTTTCGCGGCTATCTGGATTAACAAATTTCAAGGCTAAAGATGTCTTTTAACAGGCTAAGGCTTTTTTCAAGGCTAGTTTTTGGTTTTTTCCTGGCTAAACTTTTTTTTACGTGGCTAAAAATCGGTCCCCCCCATGGCCCCCATCCCACCCTAAAAAAAAAACTGCCCAGGGATGCCCAGGGTCACATCACCAGGCACCAGCTCAGCCACGGGGATGATGACCATTTCACCATCGCGCTTCACTGGGACCGTGGCAGTCCTAGGTGCCAGGCGGTACCGAGGTGAGGTGGAACCGTAGCCAACATCTTCATCTTTCCGCATTGAACTGGCACAATTTGTTTGAAGTTCCATTGATTCCAAACGAAGAAGCACACCATAAACAACGGCACACTTCAGCTCCACATCTCATTTCCTCCCTCTTTTCACCAAGGATCATCTGCGCCTTCAGCGCATCCAGGGATTGACGCGCCTTGAACTCCTCGTGAAAGCCAATCAGGGCCTCACAGCTGGGCATGGACAGCCCAGTTGCCTAATGATAAAGGTACCATCTGGGGATGATTTGTACAACCTATTTCTGGTGAAATTGGGAATGGTTGAGGTTTGCCTTTACAAGTTTACCTCATGATCGAAGAAGAATTGCATTCTGCCGTGTGTTGACACATCTTGATCCGCTGTGGCACGCTCACATGGCAACGGAAAATCTTCAACACGAAAGCCATAGCCAGATCCTTATGCCAACTTCTTGCCCCCGTGCCAAGGCCATGCTGGACAGCCGCGGCCGCCGAGGCACGTTCACGATGAGCATCAGCGTGATCACCGCGAAGTCCGTCCAATCTTCGGTGACTCCAGATAAGACTGCTGCAATGATCAACATAAAGGGCATCATGCCTACAAACTGCTTGCCCAGCATCACATACCATGCTTCAACCTTGGGCTGCAGGCTGCATGAAAGCATGATGCCGGCCAAAATCCGTGCCCCTCGGCCCTCTGCCATGCAAGTGGGAGCATAATTACCCCAGCCAATCAATCCAAAGCTCAAACATAGCAATCAGAACTGCCAGCAAAAACATGTGTTGACCTACGACAACTCACCTCCTTCGAATCTTGATGGCTTTTTACCAGGGCCTATGCTGTATATTTCGTCACAGTCCCACTGCCAACCCAATGTTTTGAGTTATCACCTTGCCCCACCTTCACCCCAGCTCCGATTTGTTGGGGGAAGCACGTCAGTGGGCTGCTGCCCAATCAACTCTGCTCGGCAAACCGCCATATTGTGAATAGTTCCAGCACCATTCACATCCACAGTTTGCACATGCTGCAGTGTCCGTCATCACCCTTACGTTCGCTGAAAGTCAATTTTTGTAGTGAATCCACCCAGTGAGGGCTCTTACTACTGGCGGGAAAATCACCCCGTCTTTTTGTGGAGTTACATACCCATTTCTGGTGGTTACCCCCACTTTCAATGGTCAAAGCATCACAGATCGAAGGATAACAAAAAAGAACATTTTCCCACGTGTCAAGATCAAATTATGTGTATCATCATTTCAAAATGACATCCCCAATTTAGGTGGCTGGAGGTTCAACCATGTTAAACCCACATTTTTCACCAGTGCCTTACCCAACCCACCACCATCCACCAAGGGACGTTCTCGGGGATCTCGTTGCGTCCGTGCTCCAGCAGCCTCTGCTGCGCCTGCTCCGAGGTCAAACCTCCCAGAGGGCCCTCGTTGGAGCCCGGCGGCGCGTCAGCCAGGGAGTGCAGCAACGAACGGCTCAGACCTGGTGGCCACCATGGGGGCCATGCTTGGAGGATCTCTCTCTCGAATCGTAGATCGGAACCGCGGTTGGAAGTCCCCAGTCAGTGGGCTTGTCCTACTGAATCATAAGTGGGTTATGAAGTGAAAACCTGTTACATAGTCTCTCCCTCTCTCTCTCTCTCTCTCTCTCTATCTATATCTATATATATATATGTCTATATACATATTCATCTACATGTATAGCTGTGGTTTTTGACCGGTTACTAAGTGGGAAGGTCCGGCTGTAGGCTCTGGTGTCATCAGCTCCATGGCTGGAAAATACACCTACAGTATTTAGTTCGATGACTTTCCCAGCCCTCCATTGATAGTGGATTTCCCAGCTAGTTATGTTTGACTACCGGAAGGTAAATAAGCCAGCGGTGATTAATTGGGTTCCTAAAATCATGATAAATTCCTATTAAACTTGGTACCCCTAGTGAACTGGGGGTTGATTAATCCAGAGTTGGCATTAATACTATTTGCTTGACATTTTTGGGGACGATTTCCCAAACAAAAATTGCTCTGTAAGCCCAAAGTTTGACTGATGAACAATGGTTGCTTGGTCCCACCCCCACACTAAAGACCGTCAATTGCCAGGGACTGCAATTCATCAACGGATCCAGGACTACGCCAGGGCTTTTGATTGGATGTGAGTTCATTATAGGGGAGTGGCCAGTGGGGTTATAGCTTAAGGTAAAACCCATTTCTAGATACGTTTTGTTCGTGAGGGTGTGTGTCTGTTTTTCCCCGGGTGGAAGGGATGAATCTGGAAAAGAAAGGGATGCTGAAATCATGTCACATATAATAGGTCACATACACTAATATGTCTTAATATGCCACCCAATAAATATTCCAAAGAGAAAATTTTCATTGTCCAAATGCAATTTTATGGCTCCACGGTAGTCTTCAATCGTCTCCCACAGCAGTGGGAGTATGAGAAATAGAAGTAAATTGGAACATCATGTCTCTAAGGACTGGTCCAGTGGGTCACAATCCAACCACAATGGAAAGGCTGATTTGCCATCCAGCCAGGTGACTGGAGGGCGCCAGATTAGCTGGAGCCGGCGGGGCTGCTTGGATCATGATCTGAATCCTCTCCTCAGACAGCTCATCTGCTTGATCACTCACATGTGCATCCAGATATTTATAGTCTATAGTCATCTATAGTCGTTGTATTGTTCAAGGGTCGGCCTCCAGAAAACACTCGGTTTTCGTAGGAAGCGCCCGGTGGGTCATTGGTGCTCAGCATTTTGGAGAAAAAAAGTGGATGTCATCTTGAGCCGCCAAGCCCAAAGACCCAACCCTCCACAATGGTGCTAATTAGGTAAATGTAATAACCCCAGATTCATGGTAAGTTTTTTTAACCACAAGAAGATTGATAAAAGACCACCTTCCAACTACAGAGCACCACCTCGCAACCCCCCAACCCTTTCGTCCCAGGTCTCGGGCTCGCTGGGCCGGCCATCTCCCCCTGTGAAGGGCGAGTCCCGCGTGACCTCGGGCGGTTCGGCGGGACTTTCGGGGTCCAGCAGCGGTGCATCGCGGCCCTTCATGGCGGTCACCGGTGCTGGGAGCCAACGCTGCAGATCATGGGATGCTGGGTCCTTGCAAGATAAATATGGAGTAAAAGGGGGATTGGTCATTTTAGCCCAAGAATAATATGAGATTTAGGCTGCCTGAAACTTATTTAGAAGTCCTGGTGAATTGACTTTTGTTGTGGACTGCAAGATGCAAAATGGGGGGAGTGCACGATCAATACCTCATGACTCATACGAAACGTTAGCAGCATAACACCCAATCAGAGTGGCTCAACCAATCCGGCCCAGGCCTGTTGAACAAACTCAAGGAACCTCACCCTCAGCGCCTCAACGATAGCCGAACTAAACTTGTCATTAATTGGCGAACATACATTAAAGGGCTTCAAAAAAATTGCATCAACTTGTCTTCACCAAATGCCGGAAACAGCTTACAGCAGCCCCCGGGATTCTGGCGGCAGAGACGTCCAGCAGCCGTATGGGCAAATGTTTCTCCTGCGGCAACCAGCGGGTTCCTTTGGGGGCATGGGTTTGTTGGAAAGTTGAGTGCTTTAAACCCAGTGGATTTGTTCATATATTTTGGAATTGTCATGGAATAAGGTATCTCCTCCGTTTGGAGTTTGGACAAACCCATGGTCTGGAGGTTTCCGCCCCTAACATGACCATCCCATGGATTGCCAATGTCTTTTCCAAGTCAAACGCCGCTACTACGCCTCACAGTCTGATGTTGCTGAGCTGCGTGTGCCGGCGACCGGCAGAAGCTAGGCAAAGCCACGTTGCGGGTGCGGCTGGCAGACCGCCGGTGTGACCAGGATCCAGACTGGGAATGCAAAAAAAACGCAAACAGCACAAACAGCATGTTTCAACAGAAAGGAAATGTAAGCGAATAATCCACGTACGTACCTTTTGATGAAGTGAGTTTCAGCATCATCACTCCCGACTGGATTATCTTGGGGGCACGTGAGCCACTCACTCGAGACACTCGCTGGTGACGTCTGAATTCGAGTAAAGCACAACGAATTGAAGCCAGCGACCCTTCTCTGCTACAAACGCTACAAATTTTAAGGGCCTCACAGTAGGGGAGAATAAACAAAATCTCAAACAACAAAGGTCCTGAACGCACCGGTGTGAGTGAACCCAGGCTCCGCCCCTTGCAAAAACTGCCCTGAGTGCAGTGCCCAGGGGTGGATAGCTCTCCCACTTCAGGGATGCCACTGACTTGCAAAACATTCATGAGCTATGTACATTCTATATACAGGCAACCGAAACCCTCAGCCTCGGCTTCTTGCACCTAAGCTGATGGGCTTGTAACAGATTCTCTGCTGCCGTGGTCAAACGTTTTTATGGGGAACGAACATCTTCCAATGCGCATGGCCGTGCCCAAACGCACGGCATCAACCTCAGCGCGTCCAGACAGAGGCTCGCGCACAATGCAAAGTCAATTCTGAATGGCCTCCAGGTGCGCGACGCAAACACCAGAGCAAGAAAAAAAAACGTTGGCTGGTTGGTGCCTTGGGGCGTCAAAGTTACCTGCTTGAGCCTGACAAAAATATTCATCAAAAAATTGGATAGGTTCCCTTGAAAGAAGGTGCTGGGTTTGCCTTACCTGCTCTGTCACACAAAAGTGATCTGTACCCGTTTTGGATTTGTACGACACGGATCAGGTTGGTGGGATTCGACTGGAGGGTCTTGAATGCTCCAAAAATTCATGGTCAATTTCTTGGGATGCTCTTCTTACTGGTGCTTAGTAGGGAATGGGGGAATGGGATGATTATTAATGGTTATTATAGGTCATTCCCCCATTCCCTGCTAAGCACCAGTAAGTCTTTGATATCCTTTCTCATGCTTTTCAGAATCTCACATTGACACTCAAACGTCTCCAGTTCTTTGACCTCTACGGCTACGTGCTACGTGGATTCTCCTCCCCATAGAGGCTAACCAAACCCTCCACGTGGAGGCTCCCTTGTCTTGGACACCGCAAGCCGCAAGTTGTCAGGATCATATGGGTGAATCTGACAATGGGGGACACCTCCGAAAATGGCGATTTTATTTGGCACTTTTTTTGGACAAACGATGACTAACCAGGAGAATGGCAGCCATTGACCTGGCCTTTTGATTCCTGCTCGCCACCACGAAGGTTTTGGTGCCACAGTTCTTCCTGCGAACCTGGGGGTCCAAGAAATAGCTCGGAAACTGCCACATTGAGGGAAATTCAACATGGCTCACAACAAAGGACAAATCTCCAAAGTGCATGAAAAAATAGAAAAGGGATAGCCCACCCAGATTCTCTCGGGGGGTCAGTGGTCAACTTCTTGGGAGATCAGCGGCCCCACCTTACGCCAGTTGCTCCAAATGCCGCAGGCTGCAGCCAACATGGCCAACAAACCCAGCCTGCGCTTAGAGGCTGATGCCATGCTGGGAAAAAACGTCACTGCAATCCCCAAGAAAGTTTGCTTCTAAGGTGCTGCTTCTCTTTCTCATCCCTCTTCCCGAATTTTGGCTTCCAGGAAATGAGCCGTTCCAGAGCCTGGCATGGGAGGCTTTGAGGATGTTCAGCTTAGAGAGCAGTACCCTGTAGCTGGCCAGCATGCCGATGATCTCCAGGGTATGGAAAAGTCGCGCATCCTTGGCATTCAAGATCTGGCGGGTGAGCTCTAAGGTATTTCTGCAGACTACGCCAGTATTTATGGAACATCGGCTCCGGGCGCCCGATTGTGTTACCATGTTTGGTGTGAAAATCCAGGTGCAATGTCCAGAACTGCCCCACATGTTGCACAACTGCCAAGACAATCGCAACGCGGCTTGTTTTAGCAGCTGGCATCCCCTGAAACTGGATTTTCCACCATTGACATGCCTTGAAACTGCCCACTACCAATACAAACATGTTGGTCCAACCTCGGGAGACTGGAATTGATATCATAAAGTCACGAATTTTGACTCTTCCATACCCATACCACGTCAAGAGCAATCCTCGTATGCTCTTCTATGCCACACACACCCTTCAGGACCCACTGGGTCTGGCACGTCGGGGCCCTCTAAACCTCGGCACACGCTGATGACTCCAAGAAACTGCAAATCCTCATGGGGGGGCACGATCTTACCCAAACACAAGGGGAAAAGCACCTTTCCTAAACGTGTAATAGCCGGCACCTTAAATGGGAATCCATTCTACTTCAACAAAGTTTTTAGCATAGTATTGCGTGCCATGAGCCTTGCAAAACGTTTCTGAAAGTACACAATCCCCCCAACCCCGAACATTCCCCCTTGGCACACACAACAGCTGGGCGACACTTCCCTTCATTGCTTGGATCTTCATGGGAGGGACCACATCGGCACCCGACACCGAGCCACTCTTCCATCCAAGTCTTTGCACAGCCTTGTAAAACAGCAGGATGTTGGCACCTGCCAACAGGCCAGGCAATTGGTTGGCCTTGTCTGTTGCCCATTGGTTGAGGCAAAGCCACCCAAAAAAAAATAACCTCCCAATATCTCCCAATATCTCCCAACTCTAATAATGTTCGTGGCTAAAAGGCCTCAGGTTGGCCTCAGGTTCTACCGCGATGATGTAGCCCGATCCACCATTCTACCCCTCTCGCAGCTGCGCCTATCGCAAAGTTCAACCTCCAAATCGAGGCCCAGTTGCGCTTTTGCTTCACATCTTAGTTTTCAAAAAAGATGGCAAATAGCCCCCAACTTCACTGGTTGGTGGTCGAGCCAGCCCCGATCATCATCCCATTTCTATGGCTGAAGTATTCCAAAAAATTGAAACCGCCAACCACTTCACGGTGTCCCCTTCCCAAACGAGAACCTGAATGGTGGATTTGCTGGATGTGCCTGGTGCAGTTCCACCCATTCAAAATATGTGCAGTCGCATCTCCAACGGCTCAAGAGTTCACACCATCCAAAAATGATCCTTTCAAAAGAATACATACCCCACATATAAGACCCCAAAATGAATATCTATAGATCCGATGAGGGAGAAGGGATCCTGGGAAGATGCTGCCATAACTTATGTGACAAATTGTCTCCAACTCTCGGTGGAACGGTTCCGCCCCTAGGGCTCCAGGCTGCTCACACCGCCCAGGGAGTTCAAAACAGCACCGTTCTTGCCTTCCAGTCTAGGGTCCCAGGGCCGAGAGCAATACACGTCTCGGTATGGTGCTGTGTATCGCACATATGGCACCTTTTCACTTCATCTTGAACCATCACTTTCACGGTGCCGCATGAAGAAAGGCTATCGATTCTGTAAGCTGCTACCATCTATAATAGGGCAGCAGCTCCCAAGTCACCACTCACCCGTTCACCCGCAGCCGAGCCGCGGAAACCTTTCCACATCCTGACAGGTCGCACTGTTCCATAGGCTAAGATTGGCAGGTGGCCAGTGCACATCATCATGTCAAAAAAAGTCTCTGCATGCACATGTTCCTCTTTTTGGGGGCTGGTTGACTTTCCCGATTTCGTAAATGCAGTTGCAATTTTGGTTCTGGGTGTATAAGCCAGGCGCTTTCCCGCAGGGATTTCGAAAAGTCTTCTGTTGAAATTGTCATGAAATAATCTGGTGATTTCAACCTATTCCAAGAAATGATCATCCTGCCAATTGCTAAAGCTGCAAAAACTTGAAAACAGTATCAGAAACATGACACCCATCGAAACCAACCCTTTCCCATCATCAACCCATCGGTTTTACCCAGCACCGTCCTCCTCTGCATCGTGGGAACCTCCTTGGAACGCACCAAACCCACTGAAGCGGCCCACAGGAGGTTGTCGCCTCGAAGAATATGCTGGTCATTGGGGATCAGGGTCCCATGCCTATGCTTGAACATGAAACTTGCTTGAAACATGTTGAAACCACCAACCAGTGCGGAACCCGAAAAATTGCAACCCAGAATCCAACTGGCACCTACACTCAACAATATCAACAATCCCAAAAATCTGAACTCCCGACTTTACAAAGGCATCCCACCAGGCCCCAAACCCAGGTAGTAGAAGAAGGAGCAGGTGTGACCAAGCCTTGGTGGGGAGCTGTGCCAGTTTAGTGCTTGGTGGGTCAGTTTGAGCCATTTTCACCAGTTGTTTTTTGAGATACCCTGAGAACCTGCGGGACCAGCATGGAACCATCTGCCGCCGGATCTTTGGGACGCGACATGTCAAGCACTCCGCATGCAGCTGGGATGGAGAAGGTCCTGGCCCAAGGCAGCTGGGCCATCCTTTCGAAGATGGTGGGCAAGCACCCATTTGGGAATGGTTTATACCACCTATTTACAGTGAAGTTGGGGATGGTTTATTATTGTTTTAGACATTAGTTCGATATGGTTTATGTGTTTTTGGTTGCAGGACAATAGGTTAGATATGGACTCTAGATATTGTTATCCGATTTGTTTTGCCCCGGTATTGGCTGGACCAAAAGCATGTGGTTTCTTGATTTGCTGCAAGCTCCCACTGCCACAAGAAACTCCTGCCCCCACCAGATTTTGCGCTTGATTGCATGCCCATTACACAACTCATGGCATGCTCGTGACTAACCCTCATAAACAATAGGCCTACCAAAACAGCTCTTGTGAACAATCGGTTTGTCATGTTCATCTTCCTTGATAGGACATACATAGTAAGATGTTTTTCTTGGGAAACTTCTTTGGGACATATGTGTCTGTGTATGTGTGTATGATCTTATCTGCCAGCCACATTCCAATGCCTCAGCCAAGGCACCCTTCTTCTTGCGCTCCCTGACTAAATCTGCTCCAGCCACGTCGCACCTGGCCAGGGCATGCCCGACTCCCTGTCCCTTGAAGGCTGCTGACATCTGCTGACCTTGTAGACCTCTCGGAATTCTTTGAAGAGCCGGAAAATCTTGCGACCATCGCTAAGGCTATCCTGTCCGAATTTGGGAGGCCAGAATCTGAGTTGGGGGATTGATGGCTGATGCAGAAGGAAAAGTCGGTGTTCGGAGAGTGCAGAAGGGAAAATGACAAGATTAACCAATCATGAGATTCTGTGAGCCGGGAATTTTACACTTGCCTTCTCTCTGGAAATGGAGGCATCAATCAAACTGCTTGGGTCAAACCCTGGCAATCACCCGGATGAACATGTCCAAAATGAAGAGAATAGCTGTTTGGGGCCTTCACCTACACAATTTCGGGGTGTGGAGTCTTGGCCACCAACTTTTTTGGAATCGAAACCGACTCCGAGCATGGCGTCCTCGATTCCTCTGTACATCCAGTGTCGTTCACTGTCGGGCTTGGCGAGTACCTGCAACGTTGCGGAGGTTCTGTCGGGTCGGTCAAGGCATGTCCTTCTTGAACTATAGCAAGGGACTTCTTGGAATGCTTGCGTGACCCAATTCATTATCAATCATCTTGCCAACAAGTGCTGGATTCATGCTTGAAGAAGTTCAGTGTGGCCATTGGGCAAAGCTTATTGTACTCAAACAGCATCTAATCCAAAGGAGTTGGTCTCCATCTTGAAGAAAGAGAACCGCGGCCATGCCGAGGTTTTCTAGGTACGAGTATGTGAAAGGATGTGAAAGGCACAAGTACCTCTGGCGGGTCAAGAATGATCGGCACCAAAACTAAGCACTTGATTTCAGTCGATCACTATCAACATGTTTCAGCTTGGCCCTGAAAACAGCTAGGTGATAACATGTGAGAACCTCTTCCTACATGTTTGACAGGAAAACTCGCCGATCGATCATCAATCGACCGCCAACGTCCCAAACGCCTCGCTGGCGAATTTGGCATAGCCTTGCATCAAGGCACAAAATTTGTCGCGTCCGGAAGAGAACTGCAAGACCTAAGACGTGGTGCCAGGCAGCCAAGGCGGCTGAACAACGGGAAAGGAAGATGATTTAAGCAACAAAATTTGGGATTCAATGACTGTCATGAGGTTGGGAAACTCTGAGTAGCTCCTTGGCTCCCATTTATTGTAATAGGGATTATGGATACCCTCTCACCAAATAGATGATCAAATCAATGTGAAATCAATCAACACAAATCAGGATTTAACCGTACCAACAAAAAGGGGGAGTTCACTGACAAGACATGTACATAATCTACTCAACAAAATGTTGGGTTTCACCAACAAAAATGGGGATGGGTTGCGCCTCCTATGTCCAAGGATCACCTTACCCTCCGGTTTATTCCATTATGGCAATGGAATTTCGAATTATATGCATCACCCAGCAGCAAGTATGGCTGATCATGGATGCCTCTGAAAAATGACAGGTTCAGTGGGATGAATGAACGATCACCTCCCATAGATGTCTACTATAAAATACTATAAAGGTCTTTTAAGCTCCTGAGCCCCAACATGTGCAGAAATTCATCATCACACGGCCCGGAGAAACACACCGCATCACCATTCTGGAGTGGCAAAAGGTCACAAGCCATGAACAACTCCACTGCAGCTGAGCCATGGACATCATAGATGAAGTTGAAGGGTTGGCCAACATGCACATCATAGACCTCGGAATGAGGTGCCTTTCTCTGAAAATTGAGGGGTGAAAACCTTCAAAATCCAACGGTTTATCATCATTGCCCTTGTAAAACTTACCGTTTGGGTGTATACCTTGTTTTCCACCACACCCAGATAGAATATGGGCCATGGGTTTAGATGGCTTTGGCGCAATTCTACGCCTTTGGGCTTAAGCATCTTGGGCCACATGGGGCCCTCGCGGTGCTCACATGCCAGTTGAGCGTTTCCAAGAGCCTCGGCGACACCTGAGAAGCCTCGGAGGGTTGTTCGACGGCAACTCCCCCACGGTGCTGATCCCTCACCTCACCCTTGCAGGAAAAGAAATTCAGAAACGCGCCACTCAAAACAACCAGTTCTTGAAACTCCACCACCTCCAAAAAAGGAGAAACAAATCCTCATACCCGGTCTGCAATGTGGAAGTATGCCGGCCTTCACAAGGCTATGGACATTGAGAATGGCGTCAGCTCCCTCAGCCAGCGAGCTAACAATGATGAAGGGAAACACTGGAGTTGTTTGAAAATGTGGAAGAACCCAAAGAACCCACGAGAAAAGAACAGTTCCCCATGATTCAGATTCAATGGCCATAAATTGGGATATCCGTGATATCCCCCCTATTTTTTGAACAACCCCAACTGGTTGCAACCAGTCATCAACGAAGCAAACCCACATCCGAGCAGGCAGCAGGAAACAAAGAACTGGCTATCACACTTCCCTCATTCAAGGCCTTTTTCTTACGAATCAACTCCACACCCAAAGAAATCCAAAGACAACTCATGCCCCAATAGCGCAGTCTGTGATCAACTCTCCCCGCTCTGGCTCCACACCATGCTCGACTCAAAAAAAAACACCTGTGGAGGCGTCACTGGCATCACCCACAGCCACTCCTGGAGCCCCACCCTGCAGTCTACAAGCAGTGACTTCATGATCCATGCATCTAGACACCTATGTGCATACTGCGTCTGTAGGTTTATATGCCAGGTGTAGCACATCTACATCCATAGCCAAAGCCATATGCATCACCAAACGGACCAGCCTCAGCCAGCAGGAGCCCAGGAAAATGGAAAAACCACGGCGCGATGTTTGACGCTGCGAAACCTGGTCGCACCGAAGCTACGAAAATGGGCAGTTGGTTTTGCCCAGTTGATGAATTTCTGTGTATCCTTAAGTCTCCTTTGCTTTGCGCAATCCTGTTGACAGCAGGTGTCGATTTTCTGGAGTGGTGCTTGCCTTGAGATTGCTGGCTTTGTGATCCTTGACCCTTAGCCACCAGGCCCATCCTTTTATCATGATGCTGATCCACTAGTTGTTCTGAAGCCAGTGGCAGTGGAGCGGGCAGCACAAGTTAGGCCAAGCTCAATCTGACCTGGTTGCTGGTAATGGAAAATCCTGTTTAAATGGATAATTTGGGGGTACCCCCATTTTTGGAAACCTCCAAAAAAATGGGCCGAGACCTTGGGTTTCGTAAGCCAAGACATCTAAAGTCGCACAGTCGAGTCACACTGCGCCCCTCGCATCCTAGAGGAGGTTGAGGCCGCCCTATCTGTGGTCCCACAATTCATTTATTGTCAACCCCAGATTAATGAACCCTGGTTGATTAATAAGGGAATTCCACTCCCAAGTAGTGATCATCTGCTACAAAAAACGGCCCAGGGATCAAAATCCACCAACTGCTGGTCCTGCCGCTGTAAGGCATCCAATTTGCCCAGATGAACGCTGGGTGCCTCAAGGTGCATAGGCATAGACCCGGTCAAATCTACATGTGCAATCTGTCTCCACCAGCCAACGAGGTGCAGTTTACTGAACAAACACGACTTTTACTAGCTTGACTTAAGGGCGTTTGGAGGAAAGAGAGTAGTTTGGAGCTTCCTGTAGATTTTTCCCAGCTCTTTTGAAGGTTGTCCATCGGATCGGTGCTGGTGAGTCATCTGACTGAACCACCACCCATTTCCTCTGTGCTGTGCGTCCCTGTCAATCACCTGCGGTGCAACTTGCACCATTCATGGCATTGGACAGGGCTTCATGATGGGCCCCTGTTTGCCGCAGCTCAAGTTTGGGGACTCCTGAGAAGCCCACCGGAGCAGCTTCACCTTCCATGGAACGGACACCTCGTGGCCTTGGCAGTGCTGGGAGTTGGCAAATGTTTTCCTTGACTTTCTATCCATCTATCGATAGTATGATTGCATAAATATGTATATATATATATGTGTGTGTGTGTGTATAATCCAGATGTATATCTATATTTGCATTTTTCACATCCAAGGCTTGCGTCTTCTCTGGCCTGGATTTGGTTTGCTCCAAGCATTAGCCAAATTGAGGCTACAAGCACCCAGCAGTGGTGACAAGAAATGTACAAGCTTGGGTTGGGCGGCCTGTGGGAAAAGCTTGAGTTGAAAGGATGGAGCATTTGATTGTTCATTCCTGAGTCATCAGGACTTCACATCTGCATTTTTCACATCCAAGGCTTGCGTCTTCTCTGGCCTGGATTTGGTTTGCTCCAAGCATTAGCCAAATTGAGGCTACAAGCACCCACACTTCCAAACTTTCCGCTCCAACCGGTCTACCACATGCTGGGCCAAACTTCACAAGGGATGAATGAATTCAAAAGAAAAATACTACGCCGCAACACTTGGGGATACGTCTGCACAAGGTGATCAATCCTCAGACGTGTCTGCTGATCCAGGGAGTTGGTGTGGGTCGCTACCACAATCTCTTGGAGATACACCTCCATGACTCGCCCACTCAGCCAGCGCCCCCGCCGTTGTACCAGAGATGCATCTTCAAATCTGTGCAGCAAGAACGTGGCACCCCCCGCACGGAGAGACGCCAGATCAT
Organism: Symbiodinium sp. clade C Y103; assembly: GCA_003297045.1. Taxonomy (NCBI): domain Eukaryota; class Dinophyceae; order Suessiales; family Symbiodiniaceae; genus Cladocopium; species Cladocopium sp. clade C. Next base: position 68,725 of record BGPT01000936.1, on the reverse strand, counting down.
AGGGTATCACACTTTTTGTGCGGACAGTGGGTAGTCCAAGTGCCTTCTGCAGAGCAGCAAATCTCCTCCTCAAACCTGATGGCGATCGATCCCACAGCAAATCGTCACGGCCTAAGCGGCCAAAGACTGCAGAAAGTAGATCAACAGCATCACTAGGATCAATCCTCGCTGATTGATGTTTCGCCGCAACACCTCTGGTCTTGGGTTGATGGATGAGCACCAGAGCAAAGGCTCGTCCTGGAGCACCGTCGGCTGGCAGGACAAGGTCACGCCTTTTTGCCGCGAGTGCCTCTCCGACCCGCATGAGCCCATTCCAGATCATCATCAACATCGCAGCCTCCTTAGGCCAACCCCAAAGCAGAGCCAGTGTCACAAATGCGAGAAGTATCGTCTTTGGCATAGCAGGATGATGGGTATGCGGCTCCTCAGCAACCCACGCAAACGCAAGATCCCACGCTGCTATCAGCTGCTTGCGAAGAATGGGCCGTCTGGCCGCTATCCCATTGATGGTCTCTGAAAAACGACCATACGACTTCCCTGCATAGTAAAGCTCTTGACCATATCTGACCAGCCAATTTGCAACCTGTTCGGGGTCAACCTCCTTTGCATCAACCAAAGTTGCAAGTCCAAAACCTGCCGCCTGCATCAACCACCCGTCAAACTCATCAAGCAGAGCACATCGCCTGGACCGTGTTTGAGCAAGCAAAGCCCTACCAGCTACCAGAGTGACCTGCGATCGTTGCTGAGCTCGCTCCTGCTCGCCCTTTCCAACTGCAGTCATTGGCATGGCATAACCCGCACGCAAGAACAGAGCGAGGGGCAGTGGCTGCGGTTCATGGATAGTGGTCTTTCCCCTTATACCATCATCAGGATTACAGGTAATACCCAATATAACCAACTGGCAAAGGGCAAGTCTGAAGAAGTGCACAAGTCCAGGAGGCCTCAGGTGAGAGGAAAGTCCAGAAATCCAAAGTCCAAGCAGGAGAGCGATGGCAAGGTGTGGGATGAATGCTGAAGTGGCGGCATGCAGGCCGGCAAAAGTCAGACGTTCCCAAAGTGGCTCAGGAGATGGCATAGACGAGGCAAATCCAAGTCCAAAGTCCAACGCCTCTGATGGATGCATGAGGATGAGCAAGAGGGTCAAGCGAATCCATGAGGAGGCAACACGAGAGAGGCAGAGTGAATGGAGATGTTGGGCACAGTCTGGAGGGAGCATTTCTGCGATGGAGTGACAGCCTGCACTCTGAACCTCAGCTCCTCGTGATGGTGCATCAGCTGTATTCAGCCTGGTGGGTGAAAACCCCAATGCCGGATAGAGCCCACCTGCAATCTGAATGGCTGCGCCTTTTTGAAGACTCGGCATGAGCGCACAGGCTGAACTGCGCCCTTTGGCATGGGAACACTTGGCAACTCTGCTGTCCAACAAGGCATTGAACCTGATGTCACCCTCCTCACAGGCCAACTTCTTCAAAAGAGCCACATAAGCGTTGGACTCCAGGACATTGATGTGTGCAGGTTTGCGCCCGTACCACGCGAACTCAAGCTCCCAGTCACCTGACAGCAGCAGATCGTTGGATAGCACTGACTCGACTCCTTGCACTCGCAGAGAATCTTCCTCTGCCGCTTGCTTGCGCTTCAGTGCACCCTGGAAGAACTTCGCCAGGTGATCAGCCAAGGCAGGCATATACATTGCTGAGGGTTTGGTATATTTTCCTTCGATTCGCACATGTCTATGCCCTCCCGTACACCGGGTTTCCATTTCAGCCATCTCAATGCCCCAACCCAGCATTCGAAACTCTTTCTTGTGGATGGAGCCAAATTGGCATGAAGCCAGGACCGCCTCGTAGAAGCCCTTGAAGCGCACCAGAAACCTCCAAATGCTGAGCCAAGCCATCTTTGAAAGTCGAGGTTGCTCTAGGAGAGCCGGACAATGGCAAAGTGATGCATACCAAACCAGGAAAAGGCACCTGAACGCAATGAGATTGCCAAGCAGGGTCTTGGGGCAGGTTCTGCTGAAGCCTAAAGGCTGGCTGTATGATCTCACAGCTGGATGAGCCGCAGGAGAGAAGGTGGTGCACACAGGCTCGCACATAAGCCCCTTCAGTCGACCAGCCCGCAACATATAGCAAATCCACTCTATCAGGCGAAGGTCCCGCACATCAAAATGAGGGGAATCTGAGAGCTCAATTGGTGGCAAAACTGTAAAGTCACGAGCTGCCAGGGCCTTTGAAACGGACCCCACTCCGCGACAGATCTCAACAAAGTCAAACACAAACTCCAGCGATCTGGAAGGCTTTGTGGGTTCTTGGGACGCGCCGCGCGCGCGCGCGCCAAAGTGATGCCTAAAATGAAGCCCTTTTGGCGCGCGCGCGCGCGTGCGGCATGCTTCCCAGGACTTCTCAATATTAAGGGCCGCTTTCACCTCCTCCTCATCCAGGTCCTCCCCAAGGGCTCGTCGCAGGCCATGAAAGTGGTTGTCAAGCATTGTATAGGCCCCTTTCTTGTCGCCCCCAAGCCAAAGGATCTGAGAGATGTCCTCAGGAATGTCTCTGGAGACAACTGCGCCCATGGTCATGGAGGAGTCTGTGGCATAGAGTTTTCGATGGTACTTGGCCGACAAATTTGATACGGCAATCAGGGAGAAGACTGAAGAGAGGGTCAGCTCCTGCGCTACTGTGCGGGGCAGCTCAAACACTTCAGTGCTATCTGATACCTCCTCACCTCCAAAAGCATAAAGACCATTGAGAAGACAAGAGAGGCACCTTCTGAACATGAAAACTGAAGTCCAATTCCCAGCAAGTCGAGTGCTGAGGGCTGCTGAAATCACCGGAAGCTGGGCTGCTCGCAACGTCAAAACGCTAAGGGCTAGCCGCTTCTGCAGAGGAGCACCAACACTGCTGAAACCAATTGCTAGTGCCCTCTCTGAACTGTCGATCTCAGCACCGATGACTTTGAAATGGCGACTGCCGAGGATGTCCTTCTCTGGAGAGCCCAACACCCCTTCCGCATCATATTGTTCCGTGGCCTTGCCTACTCGCTGGCAGGCTTCAGTATCTTGAGGCAAAAGTCCACAGCGCTGAACAGAGAGGCTGAAGAAATCGTCAATGACCAGTCCTTGATAATTGGGACCCCGTGGAAATGGATGGTGTCCTCTGATCTCTTCCCCCTCCGCCAGCAAACCCACATCTCTAAGGAGAGCACCATGTGCTGACAAAGCAAACTCAACGCCTAGGTGATCCCCCTGCAGCAGAGACTGGAACGTGGGGTAGACACTGTCCTCCTCCAAAAGCAAACTCCTGGGCCCCTTTCCAAGTCGATCTCCTCCACCAGCGCGACTGCTGTCGAAGCGGAACTCCTGTCGCAACTGCTCAAGTGCTGTTGTTCCCTCGAAAGCAGACTGAGGGAAGGGAAAGGGCGTGACATTTGTGCCAGCTCTCTGAGGTGTAACCCAACTCTGATGGTAGAAGTCCTTCCTGTCAGTAATGGCTCCATACACACACTGATGAGATGGCACATGTAGCCCAGTAAGCAGATAGCCTCCAGGGAGATGTTTGCTTGGCCCTTGAATTGGATACTCCTGCTGATTCGCTAGTCTTCTATCCCCAATTTGCCTATCCACATGCTGATCTTTCCTCGCATTGAAGATCCTCGTGAATGCCTCCTGCGGTGGCTGAAAGGGAGTAAGTCCAAGAAGTCCAAGCTTGCTCCATTTGTAGGCCAATTTCAAATATTCCTCAGGACATTCACGTGAAAACTTGGGCCCAAGTGAATAATCAAGGGGGCTCCCATGCCTCAAAACATGAGGCTCAACGTAAGGAAGATATAGTTCATCATGTAGCCAGTTGTCAAGCCTCCACTTGCCCTGACCGACAAGTTTCAGCCTATCTGCATCAAGTGATGTGTAAGGAGCAGCACCCAACGCAACCTCATCTTCCTTCTGGGTAAAACCGCATGACTTCTTTTCGAGGTCATGGGGGCCCGATGTATAACCCTTGACTTCAAAGAGGCCCACACGCTTCGCAAAATGCTCAAGCTGGTTCAAGCGTGCAACAAATTCTGCACCTGACCTTCCTGGCACCAATGGTACATCACCGATGCCAGGAGAATCACTCATGGTCAGAAGCGCCCATAGCCGCTGATGTACACGGCGTTGCACAGAATTCGGACGCCTCCCAAGCAAGTGAACTGAGTCCCACCGCAGGCATCCTTCCATGAAATTCAGCGCGACAATGATCACATGAAGCATTCTCTTGCGGATCAGGGTGCGCCACCGACGCCGGGACATCTTGGGGCCGCTGCTCTCAAAAAGTCCAAAATCCATGAGAGGCAGCGGAAAGACCATGGTAGCAGGGCAGATCCCCCTGCTCTGGATGTGAAAAGTCTGTGCAAGCAAACTAGAAAATTGCGTCCGTGTCGCCAAAATCCAACGTGGCATGGCAGCAAGGATCTTTGGAACGGTCGAAGAAGTTGCTCCAGGATCGACTTTCTCCGGGCCTGCCTTACTCCTTTTCCTGGACACACCGGGCAACTGCTCCCTGACCGACTTCCAGTAACAGCGGTCACTTGGACATGTCCTTCCGCCAATCGAGGAAGCAGTTGCCAAGGTGCCAGGAAATGTTTGGTGGAGCTTCATTCTTCCTCCTCCTTCTGAGTCTGCTGGCCCTTCTTTCCTCCTCCTTTCGCAGCCTTCTTCGGAGCTTTCTTGGGAATGGCAGGGACCAGTGTGCTCTCCTTGTCCCCCTTGGCTCCTGTCGCATCCAAACGTTTGCTGGCTATCAGATCCATCTCCTTGATGTACGCAAGTGCAATGGTGACCCATCTCTGCTCCGCCAATGGTGCAAAGGCCCGACCCTTGGAATAATTGGTCAACGACCGGTTCTGGAAGACACCAACCGGCGGGTCCTCGCTCAAAGAGAGGAGAAGCCCCACATCTAGCTTCCCCCCGTCCAAAGATGCCTGCTCTAGGCATACTGCGAGTAAGGCCGCAGCATCTTTCGCTGCTCCCATGTTGTCGCTCTGAAGATGATCTAATAGCATTGCCACTTGCCACATCAGGCATCCCAAGTCGCGCGTCCGGCCGTAGCCACCGAACCGCTCCACATAGAGGGTGGGGATCACCCCTCGTGCCGCTAACTCGGCAGGGGTCAGCTCTGCTGTTTTCGAGGGTTGCATTCTCCTCGCCATTGCTTGAATCACTGAGGTAAAGAAGACTCCTCGGTGACTGGCCAGCTCCTGCTGGAGCTTCTGTCTCCCCTGCGCACCCTTGGATGACAGCGAACTGCTCGACGCCCCCAAATCGTGGAGAGGATCGCCACTGGCTAGCTGATTCACCAAAGCTGCCATTGCTTGGGATTGCACTAAAACTGCTCGTGCTAGATCTGAGGGCTCCCCCTCCAGATGCTTCTCCTCCGCCAACATGCTGGCCTCCGAAACAAAAGGTCGAGGCTCTGTACGACGGGAATGACCAGCTGCAGTCGTACCTGGTGGAGGCATCTGCTTCAAAAGCTCTGCAGGGCTCGCCAAGTTGCTCCCTAAGCCAGGAGTAGTTGAGGAACCAAGTGGCTGCTGCAACATTGATGGTCGTGACGTGTCCTTTTGAAGCTGACTCTCCATTGCCAAAGTTCTCTGTGTCAAACTCTCCAGTTGACTCATAATGGCGGGCAAACTGCTGTTGATCTGCTCCATTGAAGTTGCAAGTGATGCGACTGTCTGACGTGGCCTCCTGGGTGGATCTCCTCCTCTTGCGTTGCTGGCGCCAGGACCACCACCATTTGGAGTCACTGCTCTTTGCCGTGCTGATCTTTTTGGATGGGGCGTAGGTGTCTCTGGGACCGCATCTCCCTCCTCCGCAGAGTAGAAAGTCAAAAGCTGGCCTGCACCTGGATCTCGAACCCAATCCCATGCCTGTTGAACCAAGTCTTGTGCTAGAGGAACCAATGTTGGGTCGTCGGGGTGGAAAGCATGCAAAAGATCCAGAGGATGAATAGCTGGATCCAAGGGAATCAAATTGTCCCTGAACTGAGCTGGTACATCGACCAACAGAACGTCCACCAAAGCGCCAGGTTCCGGTTGAGGCTGTTCCGTACTTTGAAACTCTGTAACGTGTCCAGCGGCAACCAAAACTTGAAGCGACTGACCGACTCCCTCCTCCGATTCCTCCACAAGCCCCTGTGCTAAAACATCGGGGGACAGCACATCCACTGGCAAGGCTAGGAGAGCCCCTGTCTGTCTTCGCAGGACTATCAGGGCAAATGCCAAAGTTGAACCATCGACATCTTCCAAGCCAGCCGGAACTTCTAGAACCTGAAGTGCATAGGTGTTCAAAAGCTCTGATCCTCCTACCACAGCCATTGGAATTCAGATCAGTTATATTCCTGCACCTCGAAGCCAGCCGATTCCAGGTAGATCTTCGCCTCGGTCTCTGAAGGAAAGGCGTGGGTGACCGTATCAGATCCTTCCAACTGCCCAATCGCAGTAAAGAAGGCACCAGATGATGTGAAAATCCTGGGAACTCGGCAATTCTCGCAACGCAAGACCACCCAAAATCGATTGCCCAAATCGATGGTCTCGGTGGAATTTGGGGTCGCCACACGGCGGTCAATTGTTGCTCGGGCCCACTGCCCTGCCAACCAGGCTCGCTGGGCCCTCTGTGCCGGGGACAATCTGGATGATCCCGCACGCAAGTTGGAGTTTGCAGCAACAATCCACCTTTGAGGACAATCCACAAAAGAACCACGCACAGAAGACCGTGTCGAAGAAGCAACTGAATGGGCCTCAGAGGGAGCAACCTCTGCTGGTGGTGGACCTGAATGATTGGCAACCTCAGGTCGGAGGTCGGAGATCCGCCTCACAAAATCAGCAGCACGTTCAGAGGACCCCCTGATAGATATGTTCAGTCCAGATAGCTGAAGTGACAGTTCGACGACCTCAGTGTCGTCTGGGGTGCTCATGCAGGTACCTGGACAGCCTGGTCAATGGGGGATGAGCAGATTCCCCGGATGGATGAATGGGCCAAGAGGGCTGGAAGCGAAGTCCAAAGATGGTGAAGACAGCAAAGGCACAGGAAGCAAATCCAAAGATGACGCCACAGAGGAATGTGGCAAGAAGAGTGCCAAAGACAGCTGAGCCACAATGGGATGGACAAGCTAAGCCGTACCAGTTGGTTTGGACCCCACCTTGAAGGAACCGCAACAGACCCCAGACCACTTCCATGAAAGCTTGAGTTGAAAGGATGGAGCATTTGATTGTTCATTCCTAAGTCATCAATCAATCAATCAATCAATCAATCAATCAATCAGTCAGTCAGTCAATCAGTCAATCAGTCAATCAGTCAATCAGTCAATCAGTCAATCAGTCAATCAGTCAATCAGTCAATCAGTCAATCAGTCAATCAGTCAACCAGTCAATCAGTCAACCAGTCAATCAGTCAATCAGTCAATCAGTCAATCAGTCAATCAGTCAACCAGTCAATCAGTCAGTCAGTCAACCAGTCAATCTATCTATCTGTCTGTCAGTCTGTCTACCTATCTATCTTTTTGCATACTCATAAATGCCAGATTCTTGGAGGATCAGAACTGAATCCTAGCCCAGAACTCAATCCTAGTGCCCCACCCTGCTGCGATGCCCTGCGTTGGCCGAGACGGGGCGACAAACTCCGAGTTCCTTCTCGCCGTTTCAGGTGACCATGCGTTGGTGGCTCAAACCCATTAGTCACTATCATTAGTCAATGGATTGGGTTGGAAATCTACAGAAAACCTTGGGAAACTGACCCGAAATTTTGGGTTTGTCTGTAAATGTTCCCCCAAACTAAATTTGCGAATTACAACACACTAGACTACAACCGCGTTTTCACCATTCAAATAAATTGCCCTTCACGCTGGCGGCAATGGGTTTTGAGACTGTACCCATTTATCTAGTTACAAACCCTATGTTTTGGGTACTGGTATGGCTTATCACTATGTTTGGGGTTTGGTTGAGCATTGGGTTTACCACATTGAACTGTGTGGATGTCATGGTGGATACACCTACAGTTGGATGACTGAACATAAAACCAATAAACATAACTGGGGTGGCATCTTGTACGCTGGTTGAAAAGGTTTTGGATCCTACAGTCACACCTGACAATGAGAACCCCTATGTTTTGACTTTTAACTACCAGAAGGTAGACGCCAAGAGTGGATGAAGAACCTTTGTGGGTGGGATGTTTAATAGTAAGGTGATCACCAGTGGATTGCTCTTGTGGACGTCTCATCCCGCACCCAAACAGACACCCCAAAACACCTGATACCTCCAGTGGGTAGGAGACAACCTCAGCAACGATGGAGAACTTTCGGCATGTAATCTTGCACACATGCGGCAGCTGAGGGGCTTCCCGTTTACAAATATGAACACCAAAGTTGAGCCAGAAAGGGATCTCTAACTGTGCTGTCCCGTGAGGCCAAACCGAAGGCCAAACCACTAGGTGGCAGCCCCTTCCCAGGCTTAGTGATACCCACAAAGCATGGCAGGGTGGCACAAATCCGACATGGCCGAGTGCCCTTGCGATGCGATCCGAAAGCGGAAGAACAGTTGCACAAGCGATAAAGCACCCTGGCAGCTGGTCAGGGTTTTGGCAAATAAACGGTCGGTGCATGAGGATATCGTGGAACCTACTACCTGGCTGGGTGATGCTCTAACTACCACCTTTGGTTTTTTTTTCTCCGTCATCTTCTCAGGTGGAACAGATCCAAGAAGGGATGCGAGTTTCGAGGGACTATACAGCTTGAGCCATGGTGAACACATATGAAAACATGATGCAACAAGGCACGGTCATCCCATGATGGGAATCCTTGTCATGGGACATCCTGGGCAAATCCCGTGCGGCCGCAACGCGGCCGCCCGGTCGCGGGCCAAAGGCGCACCGGTTGAATCGAAACTCCCAAGGGATGGAACCAAGAGCCAACATCACCTGGTCGCGGGTGCCAACATCACCCGTGAATCATCGGTGATATCTGGAGATGGGAACAACACTGGGCTAGCTGGGCTAGGACTTTTTTGCACACCAGGTGAAAGGGAATTCTAGTGCTTGTACATGAGTGTCTGTGTGTGTGTGTGCGTGTTTGCGGCTGTGTTTGTTTGATGTGCATGGTTTCGGGACCTCCCACGCTGACTAAACTGCATTTAATTTCAAGCAAATTCATGTGCTGCACAGCTGCTGCACTAGTATGACTGGTATGGTATGACACTGCACGGTACCGCCTTGTATGGTATGCATGTAACCCTTGTGCTACCCAGGCATTTGCCGGTGCCCATCTTTCACCTCCATCCCTGTATCCTTGTCTCCCCTCTACGATTCGCTTACCCAACCCCCGCCGTCATGGTCAAGAAGGAGTCTTCAGCCCTTAGGTGGCGCAGCACCAAAAGACAAAGACAAAGGGCTTCAACTTTAACCCATTTCAACAATATCATCTCAAAAAATGAAATGTTAACTGCTGCAAGACATATTTCAAAACACCGGGAAACAACATCACCAATCACCTGAACCACTATGGCCTCCACGGCTCCACATGGCGATTTGCAGTTGCTGGCGCCCCCGGCAGCTCAGCACTCGATGGTGCCAAATCGGCCGGAAGGAAGTTGGGGATGTGGGTGACCTCAGGCGGTATCCACCACAGACCTGGGGTCTGATGTCACCCTCTGGTATTGCCTAATGGGAAACCTCCATTGAGTTCGGGGATTTTCCATGGCCATGTTAGTCATCACCAGAGGGTATATCATATTTATATCTATGATAACTATGGAAAATCACCATGCTATTAATGGGAAAATCCACTATTTCAATGGCCATTGTCAATAGCAAACTGTTAGTTTACCAGAGGGTAATTGTCCAATTTCAAGGGCCAGATCCTGCGGTACCCTGGCAACAAGGCCGCAAACGGTAAGCTCCAAACAAACTGGTACAAACCGTCCGCAAGCTTCCTCCTCGGAAGACGTTTGGGAAGAAATGTTGGCACAATTTCACCCTCTATGACTGCCAGAATCCTTGACCTGAATTCTGTGGTGAACACCACTTATACAGATGGATATGACTGAGATTGGTAAGTGTTGAGGTGAAAATCTCATTCGCCTGAGAATGTACACGTCATTGTGCGCCTGTAGAGGGCTGAAAATCAACGGATCCACTACCAAACCAAGGTGTCTGAGGTGTCTTGAGTATTGTCATGTCACCGTTTGCAGCTGAGACGTGTCCTGTATGGCCGGCTGCTCACCGGCACTTTCAACCTGGGAGCTCATGGCGAATACCCAGCAGAAATCTGATGGTCATGAACTGGTCCCCATTCATAGCTGAAGAGTCACCCATGAAACCTATCCTTCAACTGACATTGAGCCAGTTTCACATGTTCTTCAGTTTTGGTGCTTCTAAACCTTCGCCAAACCTCTGTGAACTTTTTGGAACAGCAGGACACCTGTCATTTGGGGCTGATTTTCCCATTTGAAGACAATCATTTCGCATTGCCGCGGGTCACCATCAGTTGGCACCTGGGCCTCTGAGCACATCTTGGGCCCTGGCAATTGGCACAAATCCCACAGCTCTCGCAGGAAAAATCGGGTGCTTCTCGGGTGCGCCTAGGGCGAGAAACATGCCATATGCCAGCACCATTTTCGTGGGATCCCGTCGGAATCGGGGGGAAAAGCGCCAACTTCGTTTTAATCAATTTTAATCTTTCTGTGAGGAAGTTTATACTGGCCATCGCCTACTGAATAGCAGCAATCCCGGCCCAGTATCCACACAATCTTCCACCCAATCTGATAAGTCTGACAAGCTGGGTTTAACAGGCGCCTCTATGCCCACACAAACGCTTGCCTTGAAGTCGGTCCGACACACAGAAACCAAGCTGTCCAACTTCTGCTTCAAATCCTCGGGTGAGATTGTTCTGATGATTCGGAGATGATTGGGGCCCCAATGCCCTCAATTCACCAAACACTGGCGGATTCGTGGTGGTGATGTGTGTCAAATTGTGGAAGAGTGAAATTGGTGTCTGCAATGGCTTGGTCCCACTGCTTGTGCCAATGAAAGCCAGAGGTTGAATTGGTTGAATGAGTCTTTTTCGACGGATCAATGCAATTTCGTTTTCGAGCCAAAGAGTCCAGAGGATTTGGACGGAAAAAGTATGTGTGATCTGATATTTCCTCATTTGGCCCATGAGCATCGATTCTTGCAGCACCCTCGAAGCAAGTGGGCAAGAGGTGAGGAGCGTAATTCACACTGGTTCCATTCTGGATCTCATCGACCATCTTTCGAATCGTCGTCGGTCCATAGGCCGTCCATCCTTGGTGCAGACCCAATTCGAAGATTTTGCCCATCCACGCCGTCATGAATGGCGACCCGGGCCTTGAAGCTGAGAGCGATGCTGGATTGATAAAGCCTTTCCTGATGTAAACCACCCAATCCTCCTCAAGGAGTGGAGCCAAGCTTTGCACCAGCAACACATCGCTGTCCATCCAAGCGCCACCGTAGTTGTACACCAGGAATGCACGCATCAAATCAGACTTGGAAGGCACCAGCCTTTGAGACTCGAAAATGTTCACAAGTTCCGTCGTCACCTTGGCGGCACTCTTATTAGATGCATGGTGAAGAGCTTCTTGGCCTCCTCAGCCGCATCGAATTTCTTGATCTCATGTGCTTGCCGTATTGCTGCAGAATCAGTCCAAAAATCTCTTGGATCAATGGATGAGTGCGATAAACATTGGCCCACAAGAACAACTTGGTGTTTCCAAGGTCTTGAGAAGCCAAGAAGGACACGGGCATGAGCCGCAGTTTCCTGGCTGCCTCGGGCCAAGAGTCCAATTTGTCCGATACATAGATACCTGTGTGAATCAAAGCCGGGCGCTTCAAAGTCCAAGGAATCTTTGCGAATGCTTGCACCATCGGGACGCAACTTTTTTGATGGTCCTTGTCAATGACGGAAGATTCAACGGGCTGCACCTTCGCGTCCAGCTTGGCAAATAGCTTGGAGAGCTTCCCCTGGGAATCGAGTTCGTCCGACTTGTCGTTGAGCTTGCCGGGCGTTCGGAGCTCGGAGAAATCCGGAGAAGTCGGGTCGTTGAAACCCATTGGCCCTTCATGACTTTTATGTTGGAGCAGGCTCGCTGTTTCACATCGCCTCCAAACACTGGAATCAGCGACAATGTTATGCATAAGAAATCCAAAGAACCCATGGCAAACAGGATGTCCGCGTGTTAGCGTCGTTAGGTAGGGTCGCTACAGCAGCGCATCTAGATCTAGATCTTGAGCCAATCTTAGGAAGAGTGAAATTGGTGCATCCCCGCATCAAAAATAGCCCGTGAAACCATGTGGAACCCATGAAAATTTGCATACCAAACTGAGGCCCTGAAACCTAGGTGCACCTGGTTTTGGGCTATGTACGTCTCCAGTTTTGCCGCTTAAGTCCACCATTTTTGTGGGTAGAATCCGTGACCAGCAGCAGCCAGTTTCCTAGTAAACCTTGGTCTAGCTGCTGGCATAGTGACTGGAAGGGCCCAAAGTAATTGCATTGAAATAGAAGGTCCACTAATTATTGCACCATTCGTTTGCTTTCCATCCCATTTGGAGGGTTCCAAATCATTCAAGTCATGGATGACCATTTTATTATTGAAACAAGCATGGTGACTTGGGGATCCCCCATTTTAAGAAATCCCCATTTACCTGGTAATTGCTGGTAAATCCATCCCCATCCGTTCTTGGCGCTCGTTGCACCGCGGCACCGTTCGCAGCTCAGGGGTCAGCACTGGAAGCTCCAAGCGCGAGGCTTCCTTCTCGGCAGCTGTGGGGAGGCTGCCTCAGTTGGACATCCAGGGTGGTTCAATGGAACCAACCCAAAAATTGGGATTTAACTGGGATCTAGTCTTGGAAAAGCAATCAACCACCCATATTTTGATGGTTTATCTCATCCATTCATGGTACATTTGGGGATGGTTTACTATTGTTTTACTAACATTCCCCCAACTTTAGGGCAATTCTTTATCGGGAGAGTGAATGATTAACATTGATCACCCCATGAATTTTGGGTATGTACTGTACCCTGTTTTCCGAAGCTGGGAGGATCATGAATTTCAGCACTTGAGAGTCTTCGAAGCGCCAGCCATGCTGATTTCTAGTTGGGGTTCAACATGATCATCTTGATTTTGAGTTTGTGTGGAAACGATTGGAGACCACCAGGAAACAAGACGCAGCCTGATTCCTGGAAATCTCTTCAGAAACCGCCACTTAAAAAGTAAGCCACAGGATGCCACAGGTGGCTCGGCTTGCAGATGGGTCTCCGTACCGATTCGGCTGCTAATGGGTCGTTTGGACAATGGCTGGGCGGACACCATCTCAACAGGAACCATCTGCCTCAGATCAGCTTCACTGGAAGCGGGGTTTCTAAAGGTATAGCGTCCAGTCACATCAAAGAAAAAGCTGCCTTGATAAACTGGATCTTCGAAAAATGTATCAATGCGCCGTTTTGTACAACTTAGGAGGATTCGATAAAACCTTGATCTGAACAAATGCATCCATCTGGAGCCAGTCCATGTTGATAATCCTGCTGCCTTCTGAAAGGTTCAGCCTTTTTGATCCTTTTTGCCGTCGTTTTGTCATGTTTGGAGGTGACACGTTTTCAAACGGCAGGCTTGCTGTATGCTTCCATGAATCTTGAATTTCAATTGAACTACCCACTTCAAGGCTGCCCGTACGGATGGTCAATCCAAAACTCCACTCCATCATTGCTCATCAGCGACAAGGGGCGACTTTTCGCCAATGAAGTGGGTGGTGTGCAAGCACCTCAGTCACCGGAAAGAGACCAGCTGTTGATAGTTGCCAAGGTCGTTTTCGAAACCCGCCCCCTCGAAGATAGTCTAGATACATCAAGAATTTTGAGTACCCAAAAGTCAACGATTCAATACCAGAATGGTTTCAATCTGGAACCACACACCTTCTTCAGGGAAGATCCTATACCAACAGCAAGTGGGGCGGGGTCAAACAAATTGGGATATGACTCATGACTCATGACCAAACTAAACCAAACAAAACTGACCCACAAAATGATTGTATCTGTTGGTTTGTCGGGCCAAAATACATGGTGTGCACCAATTACAGTATGTACACCCTATCGAATCATGTTTGGAATCTTGGGTTTGTTTCATCCTGCATTGGTTGCAGCATTGGAACATGTACAATATAGATAGACATATGCATAGATATAGATCCAGCTCGAGATATACAGTTGTAGCACCAAATGGGTCAAATGCGGAGTCAATGGATTCGTCCTGTTTTATGCTTGCGCCCAAGACGTCTGTCGGAACGAGGACTGTACATGTTACATGGCAGCTGAATGGAAATGACAGGAGACTGATGCATGTTTCTCAGTCCCCAAAACTCTTGTTCCATGAAGCTGCAAATTTGATTTCTTTCTGCTGTCTGACTGCTTTTCTCGGCTGAGAACCACATCTTCATCCTCAATCATAAAACGGCTGGTTTTCAACAGTTTCAACAGTGGTTCGTGGTGTCCTCCCGCAAACTTCGTCATGCTATCTGCTGGATTACAGTTGTGGGGGACCCACCGTGGCCGACTTCTGCAGACTGACAGGCTTTCACGTATGATCGCTACCTCTAAAGCACTGCGGTCGTCTTCGCCTTGACTCTGTTCTGAACACAATGAATCAAAAAGACTCTTCGCATCCATGACACAAACCCCATGTGGATCTTGAAACTTTTCAGAGTCGGAGGCAATGACCGTCGCCTTTCCAGCTGATTCTAAATACTGGTCTTCCGTCAACTGCTTTCTACGGGGATTGAAATTTGACTGGCAGATGCTCTGAAAGAATGAGTCCAAGCGCTCCAAAGCACCTGTCGCAGCCGACATTGAAATTGACTCGCACAGCAAAGATGATGAGGCTTTCCTACGGAGGCGTTTTGAACGCCACTGCATCAATGACACCGGTGCACTTTCACCAAGATTCAAAGTGGGGTCAGTAAAACCAAGCAACCAACCATGCTGAGATTTCTCTTTTCCACTGGTGTCAAATGCAGAATCTGCAATCAAAAGAAGCCGCAACCTACTCTCTGGAATTGCATGGATTCGCAAAACTATGGGAAACGTTTTCAGATGCTTCACTACGTCATTCGCTTCGAAGATGTGCTCCATGGTGGGCTCTGGAAAAGCCGAAGCCAGAATCGAAGCTGCTGAAGATGCATCTGGTCTTCCTTCGCGTGATACCCAGTTTAGCGATGCGATCAATCCACGTAGCTGCGTTTTCTCGGTTTCAGAAAGCTTCACTTTGCTTGCGTCTTTCTTCAACACTTTTCTCTGAGGCACAATAGGTTCCAGCCGTGTGTAGATGAACTCGTCCATGTTGCTCTCAAATGAAAAATCTGGGAGCTGTCTCAAGAAACGGCCAGCATAGTTTGTGCCTTGATCAGTTTGAAGATCTTCCACTTTTCCAAACTTCAATGTCGCTTCCAATTCTCGCATGCGCTTCATGTGCTCTTCGCTTCCTGCTTCTGCTATGTCGTCCACCTCAATGACAATGAAGCCTTCGCTCAACGCATTTGGTTGTGGATCTTTCGCAGGAAGGGTCAGCACGCATCTGTCGTAGCAGTTGACCACATAGTCAAGGTTTTCTGTTGCAACTTTCAACAAAGTTCGTCGCCGCCAACTCGGTCCTGAGACAAGGCCATAGATCTCGGTTTTGAGAAGTAGCAGCTGTCTGGGGTCCAATCCAGCAGGTGTTTCATCTCGTGGGAGACGGCATGCCAAAGGTTTGGACCTCGTTGTTGGAAGGCTTTGCAAAAAGGCAGTTTTCACGTCCTTTACACGGGTCTTCCATCTTCTGCTGGCTGCTAATTGGAGGCACGCATACAAACTTGTTGACAATGGAGTCGGTGAAGAACGTTCCACCTCCATGATCTGAGGATCTTGCCAACCGACTGCACATAGTCGTGACTTTGGGTTCGTTGCGTCAGTCTCCAACTCAATGGCCTTCAGGTGACCTTGTTGAAGAGCCTTGACTTTGTACTCGTCCAGCTTCTGGCGAGACACTGCTATCGGCTTGTATCGGTCCACATACTTGGAGTCGATGATCTGCTCTGGGGTCTCCTTGGCAAACTTCAGGCTGTCTTCCACTGAAAGAATCACAACAGCTCCTGTGGCTACAAGACTTTCCAGCTCTTTCTTCCGTGACGCTCTGAACTGGTTCTTCTCAGATTCTCCAAGCTTGGAAAATTCCACTTGGCCAAAGGATGATTTTGCCTTGGAGACGTACATGCATCGATCTTTGACTGAGTAGCTCGCTTCGGCTTGTTGCCGAGAAAACATTTCACCATCCTCCCTCAAGGGCTTCAGGATCTTTTGACGTCGATCTCGATCGATCCGCCAGTTCGCACCCACAAAGGTTGTTCGATCACCATGGACAGCTTCTTCAGCGCATTCATCAAAGTCCACAACTTCTAGGTAGAAGGACTGCCCTGGTGGTCGAGGAAGGGATGGTGTGCCTGAGTTGAATGGAAATGGCGCCCTTGATGGAGCTGGTGTGAAAGACCGATTCGTCAAGGTCGGTGTTGGACCGGTGATTGAATCTTGACTGATCACAGGTGTCTCTGGCTGGTCTAAAAGAATTCCCTCATCTCTGGTTCGCATTGAGGTTGTGGTTCTCGGCCTCGGCGCTGTTGAATATGGAACTGGACGCGTTCTCACTGGAGTTGAAGGGCCAAAGGAAGAGTTGGGAGGCACTGCATTGATTGGGACACTGGGCTCGATCTGGCTTGTGTCCATCGCCTCTTCTTCATGTATCACTTCCATAGGTTCTTGTCCTTCAACTTGCTCAGAAAGTGCACTAGCGCGTCTGCTGGGCAGTTCTGATCCAGCCACAATGGCTGAGTTTGAACCATCTTCTGTGTTTCCAAGATCCAAACTTGCCGATGCCGTTGAATTTGATGTTTGGCCAGTTGTGCTGCTGGTACTTGAAGTTGAACTGGATTCCGGTGGTCGCCCAGGCGGTTGATCGCCTTCTTCTCGAACTTCCAAGGTTCTCATGACTTCATCATAGTAATCATCAGTGGGACCACCTTCTTGGGAAACATCTTGAAAAACTACGTGGCCAGGCTTTTGCAGCTTCGTCAGCATCTCTTTGGATAGCTCCACAATGAGCTCGGCTCCAAGCTCTTCTTCAGGAGTTGCAAGTCGAAGTTGTTCTTGTGAGGCTTTCCAAAGACGTCCACGCATTGAAATCCAAGTGGACTTTCCTGACGGGTCTTCTGCTATCGTCACTCCTGGGCCGACCCATCCTTTGTATGATGGTGAATCTCTGAAGACATACACCCAGGAGCCAATTGGAATCTTTGCCTGGTCAGTGGTTCTTGATTGAGCTCTGATGCTTCTGCGAACAGCTCCTTGATCTTGACGTCGAAGCCATTCCTGGGATGCAAGTTCACGGACTTGCCAAGCTCGGTGAATTGGATCTCCGGCTGCAGCATCAGTGAGCTCACTGTTGAGAGCATCGGTGGACATCAGACTTGCTGGAAGACGAAGATTCTTGCCAAAAACACGCTGCATGGGTGAAAATCCAAATCGATCCATGTAGCGGTTGCGGCAAGTCACCACTTCTGAGAGGACCATAGGGATTTCTTCTGTGGTGGCTGCTGCTGCTTGAGCTGTTGCAAGAATCTTGTCCTTGAGAATGCCACCTGCTCGTTCAGTTCTGGAGTTTTGCCATGGACTTTGGGCATCTATGTAATGAAGTCCAACTCCCAAGCCGCCAATGGTGTTCTGCAGCTTGTCGTTGTAGAACTCTTTGCCTCGATCCATGATCAAAAGCACAGGTGGGCCATAGTGCTGGATCCAGCAGGTCATAAGTCCATTCAAGACCTCTTCAGCTGACTTGTCCTTGCAGAGGCTTGCCTGCTGAAAGTTGGTTCCCCAGCACAGCATGTTCAGAATGATGAACTGGTGGCCTTTGAAGTCCAAAAAGCAAAGGTCCACGCCCACCACAGTGTTGAACTCCAGAGCTCGCATCAGATGGCCGGGTCTGGAAGGTTTTGGTCGTGGACGCGCATCACAAATCGGACATCTGAAGTGACGCTTGGTCCAGGCCACAATGTGATCTTGAACTCCAGCATTCTGTAGAGCTCGCACAAAAATCTCCAGACCTGGATGGCCTAAGTTGCGATGCACTCGGTGAACTTCTCGACGGAGATTTGGAGCCAGAGAAAATTCGCCTTCATTGGCGGTCTTCTGAAAATCCTCCATCTTTTCAAGGGCATTCGCAACACCTGGTTGTTCTCCTACCAGCCGCATCTGGCGTCTGGCTTCCACCACCATATCCTCATCAGCTTCCTCCTCAGGTGCATCAACATCCATGGAGAGTGGAAGGATTGCTGTGGAAGATCCGGGTTGATTGGATCTTTCCAGCCCCGCAGCCGTTCGAAGTCCATCGGGCTGCAAAAGTCCATGGGCTGGAGTGGATGCTTGGCCCTCCTGAAGATCAGGGTAAAGTCCAAAAAGTCCATAGGCCATATTGACTTCAGCATCCACTTCAAGGCAATCCACAGCAAAGATCTGAGCTTGAGCACCGAGGGTCTTTCCAAAAAGAAAGGCTTGTTGAAGTTCAGGTGGTTGTTTCGGCGACTTCACTCCAAGAGCTTCTTTGACGCCATTCACCACTGCTTTGACAAAGGCAGGTGTGTAGACTGCGGCATGCTTGGCTGCGCCGCCGATCAATTGGCCATGTTGATGATCTTTCTGACACACCTTGTGGGCATGAGCTGCCATCTCTGGGATGTTCGTTGCAAGCAAGGTCGGCTTTCGCACCAGCTTGCCTTGATGAGGTCCACATTGAGCTCGAAGTCCATAGCGACACATGTCGACACGTATCGTGTAGACCTCATCGTTGTCAAGGAGCTTCTTCACCTTGGGACGTTTCCAGGAAGTCGCAGGTGCTGGTTGCTCTAATATGAAACCTCTTCCATCCCGCATCTGCATCTCAGCCAAACCTGCGGAAAAGTCCATGTGCAGGTCGCCTTCATCTTCTTCAGCTTGAACTTGAGCAGCCTCTCTTTTGTTGTTTGACAACCTCCTCAATGGAGAGAATGTTGTACATGGAGGGGACAGCAGTAGAATCGCCGGTCGTCTCTTGGCGATCAGTTGCAATGCTTGTCGTCGATGGTCACGACGCCTGAAGTCCCATCCAGTCGAGAGGTCTAAAGCGATCTGGCCTTTGAGGCCTTGCTTTTGCGCTTCCTTGGTGACTCTGGGTGGCGAATACACTTCGCCCACATCATCCAAGTAGCTTCGTAGTGCTCCAACAACAAAATGTCGTTGGCCTCGTTCCAAAAACTTGGGCGTTCCTTCAAAGTCAGTTCTGGACAGCTCCCTGAGGCTGTCATTCAAGGGAAAGTCAAAAGGATTGATGCCGTTCTCGGTCTTCCTGGCAGCGCTGGCTTCCAAAGGCATTGGATTGCCCATCAGGTCGTACAACCTGGGGTCTGTAGCTGCAAAGCAAGACCAAATCACGACATAGGAGAGCATGGCGGCTTTGGCAACTGTTCCCAAGGTTGCTCTCTGATCCTTGGGTTTTGGTTGCATCTTGGTGGCACTCACATTCACGGTGGCACCATGGAGAAGTCCTGAAGTGCCAACGGACTGTCCTCCTCCTCGCTTGAGTTCAGCACATGGGTTTCGGTGGCTGCATGCCCATGTGGAGTTCTTGGACGACTCATGGCCTGGGCTGGGATCACTCCTGAGAGCAGGTTCTTTCGACTTTCTCGGCGTTCCTTGGCTGCCAAGAGGATCTGCTGCTCCAACTGTTGATCTGCGGTCATCTGAGTGCTCTGTGGTGGAGTGATTGGTCCTTGAGTCATCAGCGGAGTTGCCATTGGGGACTTGTCGATCTCCTCGGCTGGAGACTGTGGAGATGGTGGCATCAGGTTTGAAGGCCCCCCCGCATCTTGAATCACCAGAGCTTTCAAGTCTGGTCTTGACTTCGGAGGGGGCAACCTTGCTGGATAGGTTGCACTTGATGCCGCAGTCACCTTCTGCTCGGCTTTGGCTCGATCCGTAGAGGAACTTGCTGAGGCCGCTTTGGCGTTCTCCACTTCGTCCTTCTCCCATTCCAACCTCTGCCAACGGCTTCCGCATCCAAGGCATGTCCACCAAAACATCTGCCCTGAGCCTCTTTGGCGTAGCATCTCTTCGGCGTGCGCACAACTGGAAGGCTCGAACTGCCATTCTTTGGAGGCTGTAGATCGAGGAAGTGGCTGCCCAATGCCTCTGCGGACACGGCTCTCGGTCTTGGCATTCTTCTTGCTTGCAGGTGTCTCCCGGTTGGGCATGGAGACAATGGTGCCCTGATTTCTGCTTACCAGGTAGTCCGCCGCAGACTGCTGTAGAATCTCCAGGTAGATGCGGAATGCCAGTAGCACCATTCTGCGCCAAGCCGCATAGATCTTCTGCAGGGCATTGCGATGAGTCCGCATTGGAGACTCGGCCATGTCCTGGTCGTCGGACACAAGCCATGCCGCCACTCGATCCTGCAACGTCTTCCGTGGCATCAGCAGGTTGCCGTACCGATAGATCAGCGAATTGGGGATCTTGAGATTGGTGAGTGCTGCTGATGTCGGCCGGCTGAACTGCTGCATTGTGAACTTCATGACATTCACTCTGCACTTCATGACATGACATGTTTGAAACATCATCCACAGCATTGCCAAAGTGAACATGTTTGACATCTGGTTGATGAGACCCGTGAACATCACTGAGCTTCGATTGAATAGCACTGCGCTTTGGTTGAACATCACTGCGTTTTGATGATCCCAAGTCCTGCACTGCTTGGCTGACGCTTGCAGTGGCCGCAATGTTGGTGGCCTCGCAAGACAAAGCATTGGAAACATCACCGCAAACATGATCAGGAAAGTGAACATCACCGCAAACATGCGCAGAAACTGGAACTTTGGCAGAATGAAGATGAGGTGCAACAGGGGCAACATCGGCAAATTGCTCAAAAAACACATCACCCGACCAAAAAGGAAATTGACGATGTTGGGATTGTTGCCATGTGTCATGAACTGAAAACGGAAGTGCAGCTGGATTGTCACAAAAAGACGCCACTGTGACCCGAGATGGTTTCAAAGTTGACAAAGTCTGAGCATTGAAAATCTCTTTGGGGTCAACTAGAGTGGTTCGGCGCCCTTTCAAAGTTCCCATGTACTGGAGACGGTCATCTGTTTTCATCCACACGGCAACACCAGGTCGCTGTTCAAAGGTGACATTCTTGCGCATCTGCTTCTTGGGAATGATGAACGGATTCACATCATTGATATTGAGCTCATTGCGCAACTGTTCGGGCACCATCCATTTGTTGTTGAAAAAGTCCAAAACAGAAATGGTTCGGTGACCTGATGGCACACGCTTCATTGGAGTGCTCTTGCCGTTGCGCAAAATGAACTGCTCACGGTTGGTGTCGATGGTTGCGCCAACCAGCTCAATGTAGGAGATGGGCAGCAAAAATGGTGTCTTGAAGGAGCCCTCATCGGTGATCTCTGTCACCCTCAAAAGTCCATTTGTTGATGCCACTCCAACTGGAACATCAAAGACTCCAACAATCTTCGCACTGCCGCCAATCCCTGCGCATGTCACTGTGGCCCCACTGGCCTGAACTGGTTGAAGTCCATGTAGAGCTAACTGCTCTCGGAGGCGCTTCATGGCTGTGCTTCCAATCACAGCTTCCTCTGCCGCTGTGTCCACCACTGCTTCATGACCTTGGGTCTGAACACCAGCAAACACAGCCAGTTTCTTCTCCTTGGACTCCGAGATGTTGACATAGACTCGATTCTGAAAACCTGAGCTGCCTTGACACACAAAGAAGTTCGAGGCTTGGCCTTCGCTTCGTTGAGGACAATCTCGGCTCATGTGTCCAAGCTGTCCACATGAAAAACATCTGGTCTTCGCCATGAGCTCCTCCGGGGTTCCACGACTTCCACGGCCGCGACCTTGGTCACTACGGAAAGAGGCTGAATGACCCTTTCCCTTTGGCTGACCTTTGTTGCCTTTGTTCTTGCCCTTTTTGATGACACCACTGCCGCGAGGTTTGAAGAACTGTCTGCCCTTCCTTCTCGCCTGAAGTTCACGGCGAACATCTCGGTATGCTGAATTGTAAGCAAAGATGTAGGCCGTCTCCTCCTCCGTGAACTCATCATTGGCATCATAGAGCAAGTATGTCAGGTTTCCATTGCCGTCGCTTTCTGGACCTGAATATTCATCATCAGGCTGCAGCTCTTCATCATCGTACTCTTCATCATCATCGCCATCAGGTTGATCTGGAGGATCCTCATGGTTTCCTGTCGCCATATATGTTTTGGCCACCTTTGTCACAAGAGCTTCAGGTCGATCTAAAGGACGAAGAGCACTTGCAGCTTGCTCGAAAGTCATCATTGAGTTGTACTTCACTGCCATAGCTTCACGTTGGGTGTCGGTCAGACCTGCATGTCGCAGGAGAATTCTGCCAGCTATCTTGGTTGGCAAACGCTCACCCAAATTGGCTTCCAGTTCTTGTAGAGCAACCTCCTTGGCCGCAATGTATGTAGAGAAAGACTCCTGCTTGGATCGCTCGCATCCATAGAAGAAGGATTCAATGGAGGCTGGACCAGCCGCTTCCAGAAAAGGTGCATACTTCGCCAGGATAGCTGAAAGGATTGCACCGTAGCCAGAATCAGATGTCAACGTTGAAACATCGATTGTCTCAGCTATCTTTCTAGGAGCAGACCCCTCAGAAAACGACTGAAGAAGTTTGAGGCCCCATCGATTCTTCGGCAGGTTGTTATCCAACTCCCAAAGCGAGAGCTGGCGAAGCCATCCATGCAAAGTCTCCACATTGCCATTCCATCCAGGGAGAAGCTTCCGATCACCGCTCAAAGCAGCCACCAACGCCTTCATCATTGTTTCCTCCTTGTTGACTTCAATGGTCTTTGAAGGACTTGTTGATGGCCTTCCAAGCATTTCGAAAGCATTGTTCACCTGAGGCACAACTGGAGGTGCATTGCTCTGATTCAGAAAGCCCAGCGCCGTAGTTGCACTCGCTGCCGCTCCAGGTACACTTGCAAACAAGGGCGCTGGCTGAGCATTCATGATAGGCACTGCAGGCTGACTTCCACTTGCGGATCCATGTGGTGACTGGCCCCCATTCAGGGGATTTGAAAACTCTTGCATTGGGTTATATCCCATTTGAGATCCCATCTGTGCTTGTGAAACATTGTTGAAACTCCCAAACATTCCTATGGAACCTGGGTTGCTGAAACTTGCCAAAGGAGCCTGAGGAACATTGCAGGACCCTGTGGCAAAGGTCATCATTGGGCTCGGTGCTCCAATAGGTGTTGACACTGGTATCGAACCAGGCGGCATCCCAACACATCCAGCGCTATTGCTCTGAGGCACTTGTTGGTGTTCTCCTCCAAGCACGCCAGACTGTGGGCTCACACTACCAGGGCGGTAGTTATTCCAGGCTGTCGATGGATAAAAGGAGCTGGGTCTAGTCGAAGGCATTCGTGTGGACGCATCGCCAGATTGAGCTCCTTGAAGCCATGGATCAGATGGACCTTGCAGAGGATCCATGATGCCCTGGTAGGGAGCCCGGAACTAACCGGGCTCCGCTACCACTGTAGCACCAAATGGGTCAAATGCGGAGTCAATGGATTCTGTTTTATGCTTGCGCCCAAGACGTCTGTCGGAACGAGGACTGTACATGTTACATGGCAGCTGAATGGAAATGACAGGAGACTGATGCATGTTTCTCACAGTAGATATCTGTTCAGAGAGAGAGAGAGAGAGACAGGTGGATAGATACCGATATTAATGTTAATCTAGATATGGGTAGATGCATGGTGTGCATGCATATATTATACACAAACGAATACATACATGGTAGCCCCGAAAAGTGGAAAAGTAAAATCCTACTAAAATAGCAAAAAGAATGAACCGTTCCTATCGTTTTTGGGTGGTTGCTAGATATGTGCCAGATGGAATATCATATATATATATATATATGCACATACACATATACATAGAATCTGTTGAACCCAACCATACACCCAAAAATTCTCCCACCATTGCTGGCTTTGGGGCCTGGATCTGGCTGTCCTTGCTTCACCTGTGCGGGTGATGACCACCCCCCGACTGGTTCCCAATATGTCGTAAATCCATGTAAAGTTTCTAGGCGGGTGTTTAATGTTGGTGGGATGTTTTTTTGGGGGGGACCTAAATTCGACAATAGCACCCCGCTAAGGCTTCGGGGACTTGACATGGACGGGAGGCACCAGGTGGCTGCCATTCTGATTTCCACATTGCTGGCGCCAAAAGGTGTAACACCTAACAAGCCACCGGTTGAAACGTGCCATTTCAGGCCGTTTTCAGTGGGGCAAACGGCGAATTAAGGGCTGCAGCTCTCTTTGCAACACTCGCCGCGGTCGCAGCAACTCCAAATCTCACAGGTGCAAAGCGAGTTCGAATTATAACTCCACCCACACAATTTATTGAAGATAGAGAGAGAGAGAGACATTCAATAACACCAATGACCATTCTCCAAGTTGATTGAATGTTTCAAAAAAATCTGGCAGAACTTCAACAAAGACACGATTGAAACATGTTCAAACCTACCCGTTGGACCACGGTTCTCCAGCGATGCTCCATTCGATTTGCCTAGATCTCACCTGCTGGACAGGTGGTACTGGGCAGCACCACAGTGCTGGCATAGGGCTTGATCAAATGGACAATGAGCTGATCCTCAGCGCATGGTGATTGGTTTGGTACCTGGCGAAGTATGGGAGAACCCCAAGGTCGCACGGTTGATGGTGTTGTTGATCATCATCGTTTCTTCTTTATTGAAATGGTGGTGAGTCGGAGCTCCCCAATTGCTTTGCCCCGTGGGGGTCCCCAATCATCCACGAAAATGATCTTTTTCGTACGGGAGGCAATGTTTGACTGACCAAATTGAAACCGTGGTGAACCCACGGTAAACCCCTGAAAAATGGTGGGTACAAAGGACAGATAAGGAAGCCCACAATTATTTGCCTTTGAGGCATCTACTGTAGCAAGGGTCAATCAGGACCCAGTACTAAAGTATGTGGTGATCATGGAGGCGCTCACCACTACCAAGGGGGTGAATATCCAAAGTGTGGCGCATCATTGGGTATGGTATCCAGAGGATGGACACACACTAATTCCTGTCAATTTTTAAGCGGTACAGGCCGGGGGGACATGTTGCGAATTCAAACCACGCACGTCGAAAAAGACCAACAGACATTTAAAAAAAAAAAACTGAAAGTCAAACGCCTCAATTTACCCGCCCATTTGTAGTTGGTACTGATAATCCACAATTAACCCAGTGGTAAATATGAGTCATTGGGATTTTCTGGATATACCTATATCTATCTATCTATCTATCTATCTATCTATCTATCTTTCTTTCTTTCTTTCTTTCTTTCTTTCTTTCTTTCTTTCTTTCTTTCTTTCTTTCTTTCTT